>LGRX02029475.1:0-18909 GCA_001247695.2 Cymbomonas tetramitiformis
GTTCATTATGAAGAAATCATAAATGCACATTTCTCCGGCTCTATCATTGTAGGGGCACTGACATAGGAGAACGATGGTTTTTCAAATGTGAATAAGCTATATTGTAAGCTTACGACCATCACTTTGACGTCAACAGCCTGAGATGCTGATTGTCGAAATTCAAGAGTTGAAGGATTCGATGAATCAACCTTGATACATGTGTTTTGATTGATAAATTGTTGATCCATAGTTTCTCCCCAAATCTAGAGAAGCTGGCACACAAGTTGTTGCCAATGTCTTAAGGAAAGCATCTGAGCAAAGGATTGCCAGTTGTGCCATTAGGCATCGAATTCCATGAACAGCAAAGCCGAGTGAGTAAATCCGCCACTCTAGCTATTTGCCCGTCATTCCTTCCAGGTTCATGACAAGAGACAATTCATCAAAGTCATACACCAATGCATAAGTCACATGCATGGTTGCACAGTTTGTATCCGAATGCAACCCCATCGAGGTTAAGCATCTTGACAGTAACTCTGGCCAACCAAAAGCCTTCCTGTCTTCGGATATCTTGAGCATTCTCATTTCCAGCTCCATTATGGACTAGGAATCATCATGACTGTGCCTCGCCAGGACGCTAATCCTCAAAGCCGCACACGTGAGGCGAGCCTTATGAGACAGTTACCTTTGGCTTGTGGGGCGTCAACCCCTTATCAAATCCTGAACACTTGTTAACACCTGGATAAATTTATCATGATGCAACTTAAGTGGGATTATAAGTTCCACATAATCATATTGTCTACGTATGCTGAAGGTATAATTGCCGCATATGGTTACAATAGGTCGCAGGTTCTATAACATTGTGGCTTCTGAGTCAAAAGCTGATAGCCGATGACTTTTGCCAATAATTGCCGACCAAATAATAATCAGGCCGTGGAAACATGTACCCAAGAGGTTTTCGTCCATTGGTCATATATATAATCAGGGCTGCATCCCAAGAACTGCAGGGCTGCATCCCAAGAACTGCGATGCGCCTTCGGTGCAATGGGCTGCAACCCGAGAACTGCAGGGTTATATCCCTAACATTTTTACCCTGCATCAAATTGATATGACAGGATCAGGAATTGATCCTTCCTTGCTAAGGTGTAGTGAGCCTTGTATAAATCATACCCTTACACAGATACGCATATGCGGGTACCAATATCTGTGAAAAAACTGCTAATGCTACCTTTGCCAAGACCGTGGTTTGTCATCGGATTCTGTGGCCAGTAAATCCGCGCTACCGGATAACTGAGGTGGACGGAGTTGTGATCCTGAGTTATGCTTGACACACATAACTAAAACGAATTTCACATTAGTACGTGGCGAATCCATTCTCACTCATCGCGACAGATGTTCGTCAAAGCGTGCGTACTGGACCATAAAAGGAGTTTGGCAGACGGGTGAGGATTTAAAGTGGACTTATAAAGACCCTCCGATATCTCGTAATCAGGGCCTTCTCCGTTTGCATTAAAACAAGCCCCAAAAATCGGGCTCCCCATCGCTACCTGTGAACCTCCATAGTAGCTTCAGGAGGGGAGGAAGGGTTGGGTGCACTATATCAGGCCGAGAATCGTTCGATTATAAAATCGTGGGATCATCGATCGCGCAAAGCGATGACGGCTAGCGCAAATAATCCGTAACGTAGACTTCGGATGCTTTGAATCGTCTAGTACATACATGATAACGTGTGGATCAATCAGTAATCCAGCGTCAATATGTATTACGAAAACGCTCTTCATTGAACCTTGGAACGTCACTCTGAAATACGATACGATTTCCGGAAAGGTGGGCTACATCCTAAGAACTGTAGGGCTAAATGCCTAAGGTGAGGGACTAAAGTGGACTCAGTTCCCCCCAATAACCTAAAAACACCATGAGGGACGCCTCAAATCGGTGTAAGAAGACTGGTACCAGCAAGAAGCACAACAACAAAGACATCATAGACATATACAAAGGTATGCCCGTTGTGAGGTCACAACTCTTTTAAGAGGGGAGATCTGTCAGGGTCATGACCGATGACATATGTGTCATACATGTCATACGTGTCATACCTGTCAGACATGTCATACCATGTCATGTCATACATTATGACAGTCGGTCGCGTCATATATTATTATGACAGTCGGTCGCGTCATATATTATTATGACAGTCGACAGTATGGTCGACCATGACTGTACAGGTCGAGTCGCGTCATATATTTATGACAGTCGTCAGTACGGTCGACGATGACTGTACATGTCGCCAGATGATAATGTCATATCATCAGGCATCCCTGTCATCGAGAGTTCGTATGTCGAACTCGAAGATGGCAAAGCAAAGATACATCTTGAAAACAAACAAGAACCATCTTGGCTTTCAGCATGCGCGGAACTCGCATGCGCAGCATGAACGAACTAGTCGTTATTACCATGCTGGTCGTTCAACCTACGTCTCGGGTTCACAACCCAATGGCGGTACCATCTAAGATGATGGGAGACGTTAGGTACAAAAGTGAGGAAGCGTTGTGCTTCAGCAGATCTTCTTAGAGAGACTGCACTCACAAACCCGCTCATCCGCACACTTGCATTGCTGTTCCACTTTGCAGTGTTTATTTTGTATATTGATAATATACAGTGGTATGTTTATCACTTTTTATTGTATCTGAGGTCAGGTGATAAAGAATTAAGAGTGTTAACCTTTTTCGCGATCTCGAATTATTTAATTAAAGTTTTTTATTTTTTATTTAACACGATGTACAATCCCACGAAGCAATTAATTTAAAAGATTATTTTATCATTTATCAAGCACATGAACGCCATGAAACAATATTTATTTTAAACATTTCCTTTCGTCGTATTATCAATCTCTACCGTTTACTGCGTGTATTCTTTTCAACGCAAAACTTGCGAGAACAGGTGTTCCGCTCGGGTAAAACAAACTGGCTAAGCTCCTCTAATCAGTCCGGCCGAGTGCTTTTATCATGCATCTCGGAAACCCGGATAATACGAAGTGATGACTGACAGTACAGTACTACTGTACTGTCATCCTAGCTACTAGCGGAGTCACGGTTCCGATCAGAGACGGGTCAGGCTAGGGGCTATCAGAGCCCATAATAATAACCCTGAACCTAAAGTCCAGCACACCACCCGGAGCTGTGACTGTAGCTAATAGGGCTAGGCAAGCGGAGCTAAGTAAACAGATAACAAACAGCATTCTACTGGAAACAGATATACTTCAAGCTGGGTGCCCGGGGACTTGTCCCGGCACAACCCACCACTGCGGCTAAGGCTAATCACACCACCAGGATTTGAAATTAGCAGACTCTAGCCACTGCAAAGCTGGTCGGCAGAGCCGAGTTCAGCAGACGGATCCCAAGGCAGGAAAGCATCCGAAGTAAGTTGAGATGAAACATCATAAGTGTTGACACCACCAGACCCAAGTGGGTCAGGCGGATCCCGGAGTGGAGTGGCAAGATTTCCAAATTGCAGAGCCGCTGAGGTCGACTGAGAAAAGAACGGTTCCACATCCCGCGGCGGCATTGACGAACCAGTAGCAATCACGGACGGGCAAAAGGAACCCAGTAATGCACCACCGGGATGAACCGCATCGTAGCCGTAGGTGGCTCCGGGCTCAACCAGGCCCCTGACACCACCGCCGACCACGAGTGTCGGCATCGCCGTAGCACTGAATACAAATGTAGCCACCATGAAAAGAGTGAGA
This sequence comes from Cymbomonas tetramitiformis, assembly GCA_001247695.2. Lineage (NCBI taxonomy): Eukaryota > Viridiplantae > Chlorophyta > Pyramimonadophyceae > Pyramimonadales > Pyramimonadaceae > Cymbomonas > Cymbomonas tetramitiformis. The sequence goes on from LGRX02029475.1 coordinate 3,719, forward strand.
GCAAATTCGCCGATGCCAAATGGCCTGGAGCCTCTGGGGACTCCGAACCGCCGAAATGCCGCAGCCGCCGGCGGTGCACCCCCTTCAACTTCAGTCAGGCAGACTTCATCGTCATCGGAATCACACACTTCAACAGGCTCAGGATCAATGTCAAGCCAGTCAGGGTGGACAGTGTTGAATGTTTTGAATGAATTGTCAGCAGAAGCCACCGGGCCGAGAGCCAGAGAGGCAGACGGCGGCACGAAGGCGACACTGCTGACCCCGTGCAAGTCAATCGGCTCACCATGCACGGGCGCAGAGGTCTTCGGCAGCAGTTGCTTGCTGGCGGTCGGCTCAGCGACACCACCAGCAAGCGGACCGCTGACCTCAGCAAATGCAACACGGCCAATGGAAAGGTGCTCATCAGGTGCAGACTCAGCAGAGGCAGCAGCATCCTTGAATTGCTGTAGAGCCGTAGGCTCTGGAGCAAAGGAATGGGCAGACAGCTCACAGATTTCAGGTTGCCCCACAAGAGCACACAAGTGCTCCATGGACCCCTCATCCCCAGCGTCATAGTACCGCTGAAAACGAAGGGCAAGCACGTCGGAGTCATAAGACTCGACGGCTTGGCAGTAGGACGCCGAAATGGACATCGGGTGAGTGTCCTTGTGAGGACACTCACCCAGCCAATGCTTCGACCCAACGGCGCGGCACTTCTCGTGCCTGCACGTTGGGACAAAGGTGCCAGACCGCTTGTCAAAAGCCACCTCCGAAGAGGCGGAACGAGCAAGCGGTTGCACTCCAGGTCGGTGGAAGCCGCGCGGAGCGTGTTTCCCATGAGGTGGCTTGGAGCCACCCTTCTTAAGGGAATCCACATCCCGCTGCAACTTGACCAACTAAGAACTGAGCCGCTCGATGGCCGAAGCCAGGCCAGTGTCAGTGGTGCAAGATGCTACGGACATGGGGCGCCCCGCAGTGCGCTTGCCCGAGAGCCGCCCGCAGCGGTACTGCTCGCGCACGCGCGCCTGCAGGGTGAGCAGACTCACAGCCGCACGCTGGTCAGCTCGAGCAAACGAGTCAACCAACGTGGCGTAAGCCGGTCCAGACAGGGCAGAGAGGAATTGCCTTTTAACAGCGTCTTCGGGCAGCGTCTGCAGACGCTGCGCATCCCGAAGACAACTGTTAAAAAGACGAATGCCGGAGTCAGGGTCACCTTCATCTGAAATTCTCACGTCAAGCAGCTCAGTCAGAGACTCGAACGGAGTCGAATCATCAGCGAGCATACGCACCACCTCGAGGGTGGCACGTTTGCCGTCAGCAGGAACATCGGCCCCTGAAGCCTCCACCCAATTACGGGCAGGAGACCCTGGCGCAGTCATGACAGGGACATTGGCAGCAGACAGCTCAAACAGGGGTGCAAGTGCCTGCGACTGCAGCGTGAAGAGCTGCTGAATCTCGGAAACCAGCTGCGAAAAAATGTCCGAAGCCGACGATTCATTGCCATGAAATTTTGCTGTTTTGTCTCCCAGAACTTTAGTGGCTGCCGTCTTCGCACACTGAACATCGAAAGAATCCTTTCGTAACCGCTGAACGAGCGTTGCAGCCGCAGCCGATTCGTCAGCCGAAGCCAAATGCGGCGTCGTGGGGGTAGCCGAATTCAGTGCCCCAACATCATCGAAAATAGTTGCCAACTTACGCGCCCTAGCGCGTGTACGTGGTCTAGGCGTTGTGTCCATTCTTAAAATGACAGCGAGATGGGGTTGCGGGCTAGCGGTGCGGCAGTAATGGACAATCTTGCAGCGGCCATTTCCTGCAGGAGCCTCAGCAAGCAATAGCACAATCAAACAGGTCATGAGCCGAGTGGCTAATCGTGGGAGCGACCCACAAAACGCGGAGTGTCCTGCCCGCTGATCAAACGGAACGTAAAACATAACCATACTCAGCGACGATACTCTGCCGAATAAATGCCGAAAAAACTGATCTCCACTTCAAAAGTAGGCCATACTGCGGAGAGAAAGCTACTGTCTAAGGGGGCGCCCACCCCATCTCTGTGTCAAAACTTAGCCAATCATGGCAACAGCTCGGCGCTGTGCCATCAGAATTACAAGGGAAGTGGTGACGCGCATAACCTGCGAGAACAGGTGTTCCGCTCGGGTAAAACAAACTGGCTAAGCTCCTCTAATCAGTCCGGCCGAGTGCTTTTATCATGCATCTCGGAAACCCGGATAATACGAAGTGATGACTGACAGTACAGTACTACTGTACTGTCATCCTAGCTACTAGCGGAGTCACGGTTCCGATCAGAGACGGGTCAGGCTAGGGGCTATCAGAGCCCATAATAATAACCCTGAACCTAAAGTCCAGCAAAACTGGCTGTATGCCTACGTTTGATAGCTCAAAATGTAGCCCCATACACGCCCAAACTGGTTCGCTGGTTCGCTGGTTCGCTGGTTCGCTGGTTCGCTGGTTCGCTGAAATAATGCGGTGAGATGAAATAATGCGGTGAGATGCATACGATATTATGATAAGCAAAATTACGGTTCTGTATTCGTACAAATATTGTTATTCACAACATACAGTCAGCAGATAGTGAATTAATAATAACGAATGATCCGATCTGTGGCACAGTCGATAATGATATTCGCAGCAGATCATGAAATTAACTGCCGATAATCATATTCATGCAGCAGATCATGGTATTAAGTGCTGTTTATTTCCACATAATCATATCCATAGCACATCATGTTATTAACTTCAACATAACAAATCATCACTTTAAATATATCGTAGTACAATATGCATCGATACTCAATATTATTAGTGTACATACAGTACGCCCTACGTGAACGAAAGGCGGGAACCGAGAGCCTCAGCAACGAGCTCTAGCTGCTTGCAGATAATGCACTTCCCTGCAAAGGCAGACATAATCAAAACAACGAAGTCAGCCTGTAACTCCGTATGCGTGGTGAGGGCGAAATATAACAGCACGGTGAGGCAAATTGTCAGTTTCCCCGTCGGACGGATGAGTCGAATTATTTATATTTTTTTTCTTTAGCTTTATCACCTTCTTGGGAATCGTGGGGATTTAATAGTTTATACTTTATCATTATCTTTATCACCTTGGTGCCAGTCGTGGAAAATTAAATAATTTATAATTTATCTTTACCTTTATACAGACGTCGGGGATGGAACATTATTTAATTTCCAACATTATTTTTAACCATGTGTTTTTTTCCAACTATAATAAATTAATTAAAAAAGTGATTAAAATACTACTGTATTACGGCGCTTGTTTACATAGCCGTAACAAGATCAATATCGGTTGAATCGATTACACCGATATATCGGTTTTTACACCTTGGATATTGGTATCGATCGATCAGGGAAATAAAAATATCAATATCGATCGATTTTAAATAAAGCGATATCGTTGTCGATCGATAATCGGCAGGTTTTCAAAGGCAATGTTGAAATCGATCAATACTGAGCTCATATATATTGGAATCGATCGCTTTTATCCGGTTCAATATCGATATCGATCGATATAGCTTTTCCCAACCGATTAGGTGCCTTGAAAAATATTTCTCCGCCCGTTCTGATAATTTTGATAATAACTCCTTCCTAAATACACCGTCCGGGTACATTCTCCCATATCGAGATCGGTCTGAGATATCTAATCTAAAACGCAACTGAAACTGGCGACGCATACTGAAAGCTCTTAAAATGGAAGGGAAAATGTGCCTCTTCCTATTGGAAGCGTGATATTTGTAGGTGAACAGTTGTTAACCTTACCCCTAGTCACCATTAGTTCAAGGTGGCTTTTTGCTTATTTGGGAAGCCTCATGGAGGATACAATCGTGCCGCACGGGCCGCGCGCCCCCAACAGTCGCGCCGCCCATAGCCGCGCGATGCCCCGACAGAGAGCGCACCGCAACGGCAGATTGGGGGAAAAGTTGTATCCTTCGTGTTTCACTCTTCGCCGCCTACGTGGCACCGTGGGGAGTCAGTACTCTGTACCGCGCCAGAATCGCCATCAATAGCCAGAGTAGCACAACGGCATAGCGCTCGTCCGGTATGCGAGAGGTCACGGGCTCGATCCCGGTCTGGCTCACCTTTTTCGGGCTTCTGGTCTAGCGGTACAGTTTCTGTTTCCCCATGAAAGCCATCTCTTTGTCCGCTTTGTTGTGTGCTATCGGCATTTTCGTGGCCCACTCCATTGATTGATTTGAGGAGGGTCTCGGCCTCCTTCCTCCTGAAGCCGAGGTCGGTTGTGTGAGAGCCCTCTCATTGTGTTCGTATACCGTCCACGTAACTCCAAAGATCGTCGGGTGGAAGAAAACTTTGTACCTCTGTCGTTTGGGAGTTCTTACCAGGGGTTCGTATTTGTCTATTTGCTCGTGGAGTGCTGGATGTGACACACCGTGTGTCACTTCCTTAGGATGTACTGGGTAATCCTATAGAACAAGGTGTTGGATATTTCCCTCTGTCAGGAATATATTACACTTAGTGGCAATCGTTCTCAGAATGCATTTACTTAGATAGACTTGCCCGCTATATGGGTATCCACAGTTAGGGTTCATGTTCCGGTGACTGTCATACACACTACTACGGGAAGAGTCACATACACCAGTCAAAGTGACACTTCCAGCACACCACCTAGTGTGGTGACTGCCGAGCGGAGCTGAAACCCGGAGACAAACACCATCCGAAGCGGTGGAAACGGATTTCTACGGGAAGGCCTGTCCTTTATGGCAGGGCTACTATTCCCAATCGAACAGTCAAAACCCTAAAACCGGCCCGTCATGGGGCCCGCCCCCGCTGCACATACGACAAAAGAAAACACTCACTGTGCAGGACCGATATCAGCAACTTCCTAGCCACAAGTCGGCGGGTGCGCGGCCGTGCCAACCCGCAACACGGTCAGAGGGTCGCCAAAATGAAGCGGTCGTTGTCGGTGTAGAATCATTCGCAGAGCAAATGTAGGAACTAACTCCCCCACGATTGTCGATTGAAGCTTCGGCCGCATCGTCAGTCGGCCCAGGCGAGTAGTCTGGCGATGGAGGAGGGTTGTCCAACCTTGGAGGTGGTGGGAACACCGGCACGGGGTAGATGTAGCCTTGTTGCGCGGCCGGTGCCTCCCATGCCGCCTCGGAGGGATCGCGTCGGGCGACACAACGGCAAAGCCGTCATCGTTGCACGTTGTCGCAACGGCAGCCAAAGAAGACGTCTCCGAAAATGCCGGAGTAGCACCACCGACTGCCAGACCCGGTACCTCGTCCATGCCAGCACCACCGAAAGCTGCAGCGGAGAGCGGAGCGGCGGTGGCGCAAACACAAAATAATGCACACAGAAACATAGCAATTGCCGCGAGAGCGGCCAAACCCCAGAGGCGGCTTTCCACACCCACTCAGATGAACACGCGAGGGCATTTCCGGCGAACGAAGCCATCTCGTCAGCAGGCGCATCCTCGTTTGCGTACTCGTCCGCATCGGTGCCGTCAGAGCCGTTCTCCGACCCGGTGTGCATGTAGCGGAGTGCCAAATCACCCTCTATGACATGATCGAGAGTCCAACGAGGCGGGCAATTCTGTATGCGAAGGGAGGTCTGGTTTGTGTGCATGCATCGTGTTCACCGGCAACGGCGCGTTCCCGTCGGACACCTCCGACTCGCCATAGCCAACATGCGCGATTTCCACCGTCAGTGGTGCCGGCGGTGCGTCCCCACGGACATGCGTGGAAGCAACAGAAGTCGTGTCACCTGCCAAACCACCAACCCTGAAGCCGCCCATGTGCGTGACAGGTTGGCAATACGGCAGGAACTCTTGTAAGGCTCCAGGTACCTGCTCCGGCGCGACCCCGAAGGAGCACGCCGATACCCCGTCAAGCATCGCCGGTTGGCCCCCGGCCAACACGCAGAGTGCGGCGAACCGGGCGTCGTCAATCTCATCCATGGCCACCTGGAACCGCTCCGCCAGCAGGTCATTCTTGACGTCGCCAAGCGAAAAGCTACCGAAGTGCCCGCTACTGGACCAGTGCGGAGCGAGCGAAGATAACATGCAAGCGAGGGGCACTCGAAGATGTCGTCGAAGTCGAAGGTGTCGCGAACACCAGCCCAAAACTCAGTAACCAGCGGGATCAAGGTCAGAATAAAACCAAGGATGAACATTGCATCAACTAGTCTAGAACGAGGCGACGACCCCATAGCCGCTGTCCCAAGTCGCCCGCCGACTCAGCTCAACCCATAATTCCTAGATGCACCCAAACGCGCTCTCGCGCACCACCTCTCCAAGCGGTTGTACTGTAATATCCCGGTTCAAGATATCAGACAGTCAGTGAACCAATATAGATAAACTCGTATAAGAAATAAACCCTAAGCTAGATATACCCGGAACGGTCACGGAGTCGGAACGGTCTCGGTCCTAGCTACCTGTGACACCTTGATGTGTCACAGCACGGGCTTACGGATCAGTCACTGGTCCAGTGTTGGCTACCTAGGAATCTGCCATAGGGGCCTGCACCGGGACTCCCGGTCAGGGCTGCCTATACAGATTTCGGCACACCACCCCAGCACTGCGGGTGGTGACTGACAGGTAAGTCAGAGAAGTTAAGATAAGTTAGGGTAGGAGCTAGGGTGACAAACCTAACTGCTAATTCAACTGTGCCATTCTGATACACAAATTGAAACCCTCTAGCCGGCACAAGCGCAGAAATATACAGGTACTCAGGTCCTGCTAAACTACTGAAAAGCACTGTGGCAGCAAACCAGATTGAAGATTGTAGATGTCAAAGTAAAGCATAAACCAAATTGAAGACCATGTTGAGGTCAAAGCACATCTCAGTACACCACCAGAAAGTGGTGCACTGCCAGAGCCAGAAGTAAAGCTACTCGGGGCCAAAGTCCAGAGGTGCACCGTCACCACAATGCCCACGGTAGTAGCTTGCAGCACCGCTCTCCAGTGGGTCAGGCGGCCGGTGAACCACCGTCGCAGCACCCAGGGAGTGTAGTACTGCATCCAGAGCAGTGCCGACAACGGATCCGGAGCAGCTCCGTCTCCGTTGTACGGAGCACCGATTTTGCCAGGCTCCGGCTCCGTAGGAGCCCGCGAGATCGAGGATTCGCATTGCTCCGTCTCCGACGGGGCGTTGAAAAGGCAGGCTCTGGCTCCGTAGGAGCCAACCGAGTCCAAGCTCCGTGCTGATCTGGCTCCGACGGTGCAAAATATAATCAGCCTCCGAGCCCGCGGAGCCGTGAAAATTTAGGCTCCGATGCGATCCGCGCTCCGCGGATTCATATTTTGTCACGCTCCGGCTCCGAATCCGGGCGGATCTAACAACATTTTACGGGGTAGACAAAAATCCTGAGTTAGCTTTGAATGGCGCAGTCGGTCCGCCCACCATCTCACCATGGCCCCTCCAAGGCCTGCAGCTGTTCAGACCTCACTCCCTTGCGAGATCATCAAAAAATACCCAGGTCCTGAACAAGTCGATATGGCTGTCGTGGTGAACATACCGGGGTATTGGGTCCGAACGTAGGCATGCGGTCAGTATTCGGTGGAATCGGAATTTTCAGGGAAACGTGCGACATGTGTCGTTATAATGATAGGGTTTACTGATCGGACCATAACATACGCCTCGCTTATCCATTCGTCCCGTAATTTCGTGCCACGTGTAGAGGAGTTCAATGCCGTCATTTCAAGCTATCAAACGTATCAGGCATAACCCCTTTAAAACTCCAGGAAATTTATGCGTAATTTGGGCTGTTATTTTAGAGGATTAGATATTTATCAATCCGCCCGGCGGTGGTGTGCTCCGAAGCGGTGCTAAGGCGCGGTGCACGGACCGGCTCCCCGCACTCAGGTGACATCGTTGTAAACCATTTTCGACTATGCCGAATCCACTGGCGAGGAGTCTAAACCCGGTCCGAGCGACGCGCTTCTTGGCACGCTTGGTGCCATTCTAAAACATGCACAAAAACACGGTAGGGTCCGTTCGTTCCGCGCAATCCGGCGGAGCTTGAAAGCTTTAGGCTCCGGCTCCGTAGGAGCGCGAAAAAGCGAGGGTTCGCCAAGCTCCGGCTCCGCAGGAGCCGAAAAAAATGAGGCTCCGGCTCCGGAGGAGCTGCCAAGCACCACGCTCCGTCCCATCCCGGCTCCGTAGGAGCCGTCGAATATGAGGGTCCGGCTCCGCAGGAGCCGGTGGACACCAGGCTCCGAGGTGGCTCCGTTGGCTCCGTTGTCGACACTGATTCCAGATAGAGTGACGGGGTCCAGCTCGGATATACCGGGGTAGATGCATAAGTCTCCCCTGCACAGCACAGGCTGCGGTGAAGCCCGACCCGATACCTGCACAGAGTCGATGTCATTGGCCGCCGTGTAGGCGGCAGCTCCCACTCCCATGATCGAGATCAAAAGAAAGAGAGAGACAAAGTAATGAAATCCCCACGGGCCCGCGTATGCGGGGAAGCCCCATGGCGGCTTGCCACAACCGTAGGTGCGGGATGCACCACCAGACTGAGGCACGTGGGTCGCGGACTCCGACGCATGATTTGCCGAAATGGCCGGAGTCCGCGGCTTCACGATGAAGCTGCCGTCGGCGAGGTCCTCGTAATCGTCCGTGTCGTAACCCGTGAGATCAACCTGCCCGATGGCGGCGTGGTTGACGGTCTGAACGAACCCCGCGAACTCACCGTCCGCGTCCGCTGTGGTGGTTACCCGCGCCGATTGCAGTGGCGCGGGTTTCACATCCTTTCCCTGCGAGACAGGCATAGCAGGGGCCGGCACGGCGGATGCCGATGCCGCCGCACCACCTGCCGGAACCTGCTCCTCCGGCGTGGTCCCCGCTGCGGCGGGTCCGCACACCAGAGCCGAAGCCTGCTGCTCGACGACGCCAGGAGGCGGGAAAGATGCGTGTGTGAAGTGCACCTGGTGATTGGCCGCGGAGTGAACCTCCGCGGCAAGATCGTCGAGCCGTCGGAGAATGTCGTCTCCTACGGGCTCGTCGGAAGCTGACTGCTGCTCTACCGCGAAGCCGTAGGCGGACACGTCGATGCCGCCCATTGCTCCCGCACAAAGGACCGCAGGCGGCCCGTACGCGGCGGCCGCACGAGCAAAGGACTCCGTGCCATCGTCCGCCGCCTGCTGGAAGAGTGCACACATGGCAAGCGCATGCACCCCCTCCGCGTCCTCCTCGTCGATAGGAATGCAGAATGCCGCGGCGGAGGTGGGCGGGTGCTGGCGCCCGCCCAACGGGCAGTCGCGGTAGAAGTGGTAGCTCTCACCTTTGCCCGCCTTCTTGCACCTGCCGCAGAACGGCTTCGCTCGCTGGTCGTCCCGGTCGAATCCCACGGGCGGCGCCTTGTGCTGCCCCATACGGAATCCCTTCGGATGCTGCGCACGCTGCTGCTGCTGCTGCCGCTGCTGCACCCGCTGCTGCCGCACCACCGGAGCGCCCTCCCCGTGCTGCCGCTGTACCAAGTCCTTCAGCTCCGTGATCTTCACGAGGAGGGCGTCGTACTCGCTGCTGGAGAGGTGCGCGGAGATGCCGTTCGCGCCAGAAGCCGCCTTACCCGTGTCAGTCTGAGCCCAAGCCTGGTAGATTTCTACCACCATGGAGCGGAGCGAGGCCAACGGGACATGAGCCAAGTCAGCAGCCATGGGGTAGCGCACCTTAACCGCAGCGTAGAACGCCGGGTCAAGCCTGGTGTACAGGCTCAGCTTACGCGTAGCCTCCGTAGGTGTCCAGTCGGAGGCCTTGTTATCCCGCACCAAACGCTGTTCCCGCGCCAAAATCGGCTGCGGGTCTACGTTTGCGGGGTAACGCAAGGCCGCATGCTCCTCCTGCTGCGACTCCCGTAGCGCCACCGGCACGCAGCCCTTGATGTTGTCGACCAAAGCTCGCCGGCCATCTCGGTCAGACGAAGCATCCGTACCAGTGAGCCATACATACGCGCTGCTGTGCTTCTCTACCACGAGAGCCAGCACGTCGTACAGAAGTCCATTCACCCGGCTCACAACCGGGGTAAGGGGGTCGTCGAGATTAAAGGACTTCAGCTCCAGTCCAGCCGACTCGAACTCCGTACGTAGCTGCACCACCAGGTCGGACAAAAGGCCAGCGTCGTCCGTACCGCGGAAATGATGTTTCTTGTCACCAAGAACGTCCTCGCGGACGCTCTTGGCCCAGGCACGATGCAGACGTGCCTTGTAGATCTCGTCGGTCAACTTCGCCTGCTCCTGCAAGTAACGCCTAATGGCCACATCGGCGTCCTCGTTCGAAGCAGGGTTGGGGGTCGGAACAGTCGGTGTCCGCACCGTCGGGCTGTTCCGAACCCCGTCGATAAGTCTCAGCGAGGCATCAATGTCGTTGTCCCTCGTGAGGGACTTCTTTGCTCTGGTGGTAACACCCATAACTCTGAAAGCCTGATGGGAGGTGGCACGCCGGGGCGCGTCCGGGTAATGTCGTGGGGAAGATGCGACGCCACAGTCACGGAAGGAGCGGTAGAGCCATGCGAGCGAGGGGCACTGGAAGACGTCGTCGAGGTCGAAGGTGCTCGAGCCACCAGACCAAAAATCGGCAGCAAGCGGGATCAGGGCAAGCGTAATACCGTAAATGAACATTGCGTCGACTAGGCCCGGTCCAGGTCGAACCCCCACAGCTGCGGCTCAAAGACGCTCACCGCAAACAGCTCATCTCAAAATTCCCGTGAGTCCCCAAACGCGCCGTCGCGCACCACCTCTCCAAGCGGCTGCTTTAGCCAATCATGGCCAAACTAGCTGTGGAATATAGCGTGGAATGGGTCCACGACCTACTGGAATATCCCGGTTCAAGATATCAGACACTCAGTGAACCGATACAGTATAGATAAACTCGTATAAGAAATAAACCCTAAGCTAGATATACCCGGAACGGTCACGGAGTCGGAACGGTCTCGGTCCTAGCTACCTGTGACACCTTGATGTGTCACAGCACGGGCTTACGGATCAGTCACAGGTCCAGTGTTGGCTACCTAGGAATCTGTCATAGGGGCCTGCACCGGGACTCCCGGTCAGGGCTGCCTATACAGATTTCAGCAGGCTGTTTAGCCAATCATGGCCAAATTAGCAAGTGGTAAAAACGTGGAATGGGCCCACGACCTACTGGAATAGCCTAGTTCAGAGATATCAGACAGTCAGTGAACTCAATATAGATAGACTCTGATAAGAAATAAACCCTAAGCTAGATATACCCCGGAACTGTCTCGGAGTCGGAACGGTCTCGGACCTAGCTACCTGTGACACCTTGATGTGCCACAGCACGAACAGTCATCAGTCACCAGTCCAGTAATGGCTACCTAGGAATCTGTCATAGGGGCCTGCACCGGGACTCCCGGCCAGGGCTGCCTATACAGATTTCAGCACCCGCCGGCACCGTGCTTCCCGCCGTTCGGGCAGTCGCGGTGCCAATGCCGCTCGTCGTCCTTTTCGCACCGCGGTCGTGAAGATGCCATCCGAGAAACACTCTTTTGCGATTTCCATCATTTCGTCAAGGGTCATCGCAAGCTTGCGTTTTAAGCGCACAGAAAAACGCGAGAACATCTGGTCGATGTTCTCGTGGGTGTGGCCGACGATTAGGAAGTTCACTTTCACCTTCTTGAACGCGCCGGACATAACCAACCAAGAGATATACGCCAAAAGCATAACGCTCTTGTTGGTGCCCACGCTGTCGAGCTGGACGTATAACACTTCCGGCATCGGGTACGGTTCTTCGCCATCCCCTTTACGACGGTGCTCTTGAATTCGAGTACACATACACTGCACTGCGAAAAACGCTTGCACTTCGGAACTTTGAGCCAAGATTTGAACTCGTCTTTCCAGATTTCGTAGAAGTACGGCAAGGAGACTTCCTTGGATTTGCGGTCGTGAATAGATAAAGAATCGAGATAGTCATCCCAAATCTATTCTCTTGTTGGTTTATCAGCCTGATGTTCGCCCTGTTCAGCCGCATATTTATTCACGAAGGCAACGCCATTTGATTTTTTGTTGGACAAACGCCGATTTGCCTCGCTGCCAGTCAGCCCGTGAATGAAATTTGTTCTTCCAGAGAGAACACGCTCGCGTACGTCGCAGAAATAGCCTTGGCGTATTTTGTAAACCTTCTGGTAGAAGGCCGAGCACACATGTAAATATACAAGCAAAGTGAATTTCTTTTTTAAAAAATACACTTTTGGTAAATTCTATAAAATAGAAGGAAAACTGCTCATTAGCTTAATGAGCAGTTTAGACAAACTTTCAGGAATATGCACAAACATTTATACTTTTGGGGAATTCTACAAGAAAGAAGGAATATTGCTCATTAGCTTAATGAGCAGTTTAGGCAAACTTTCAGGAATATGCACAAACATATCTACTTTTGGGAAATTCTATAAAAAAGAAGGGAAACTGTGACAGAAAAGGCTAATATATATTATATATTAGACTGGCGGAAGCACTAGCAGGGAGTGACACCGCAATTCGCTGCAGACTAAGATGAGATAATAAAATAACTTTGGGGTTTTATTATCGCGGAACGAACTGGCGGAAGCAAGCTGACGTGGCACCTCGGGTCAAGGGGTGATCAGAGAGAGTGTGACTGCCCCCCACCTTATGGGGGGGGCTGAAAGTCTCATCTCACATCACACCACCTCACCCCGAAGGCGTGAGGTGCCACAACAAGGCAGGCAAGCCTGCATCCCAAACCTAAACCCTAGGCAAAAATAGGCAGCAGTTACAGGCCCAATGGGACCTCTTGCAGTTCGAAACTACTGCACTACATAGCTAGAGCCGTTCATTGCAAGTGTCTGTCTAACTTAGTGTTGCACACCACCAGACCGTGATGCGTCTGGTGGCGGGTCGATTGCGTCATTGGCGAGAGGCCGTGATCCCATGAAAGGTGGCAACCAGATGGGCTAGGGGCATACGCCCATGCATGTGCCGTGGGGATCACTACTCCCACGGGGTAGGCTGCCAAAATTACTAAGCAAGCAGGCTTAACTGGTTGACTGGCGGCGGCGTCCTCGATGATGCTAAGGTCCAACACCAGTCAAAATGGGATACGTCATCCCACCCCTGTGCGAGGCCACTCTAGAAAGTAGCCTAGCACCACCAGAGAAAATGCCACGGCGCAGGGAGGGCAAGATGGCCGAGGTCGCAAAATGCGAGGAGTGCGTGGTGAGAACGGCCAAGTCAAAGTTCTCGCTGTCGATGTCGTTGGAAACGCCGGTGTTGATGTTCGTGCTTGGTGCATAGCACCACCAAGCACCACCGGACCGTAGCCATTGGTAAATTGTCGTTGTTGAAGTAGTTCAAGCGCCGTTTGAACTGCGGCCATGCGCGCACTCTGACGCGCCGAAGCCATGACCCGTGAGCTGCAGAAATCTGTAACCCAAGGAGTTTGGGTATGGGTGGAAAACGTAAAATTCGGTAAAATTAACCAAACCAGCCGATGAAAACGTCAATCCTGGGTAGAATTTGACGAGGAAAACGGTGGCGAGGTCAAAATAGTCGTGCGAAAAGCGGATTTTCCTGCAGCGAAGGCGCTGCTGGCCAGAGTCCAAAGCGAAGTTGTCAAAGTTGATGAGCTTGTAGGTACGCGCAATATAAAAGAAAGACGAAAACTAAGGTCGTGCTAAGACGAAAGGTACGTGCGGATTACGTGCTGAGTACGTGCGGTTACGTGCGGGTTACGTGCGGGTTACGTGCGGGTTACGTGCGTGATCAAAGTAGCCGAGAAAAGGATGCCACACCAAAGATGGTGGACCGATAACCTGACAGAAAAGGCTAATATATATTATATATTAGACTGGCGGAAGCACTAGCAGGGAGTGACACCGCAATTCACTGCAGACTAAGATGAGATAATAAAATAACTTTGAGGTTTTATTATCGCGGAACGAACTGGCGGAAGCAAGCTGACGTGGCACCTCGGGTCAAGGGGTGATCAGAGAGAGTGTGACTGCCCCCCACCTTATGGGGGGGGCTGAAAGTCTCATCTCACATCACACCACCTCACCCCGAAGGCGTGAGGTGCCACAACAAGGTAAGCCCAAACCTAAACCCTAGGCAAAAATAGGCAGCAGTTACATGCCCAATGGGACCTCTTATAGTCCGAAACTACTGCACTACAAGCTAGAGCCGTTCCTTGCAAGTGTCTGCCTGTCGTAGTGTTGCACACCACCAGACCGTGATGCGTCTGGTGGCGGGTCGATTGCGTCATTGGCGAGAGGCCGTGAACCCATGAAAGGTGGTAACCAGATGGGCTAGGGGCATACGCCCATGCATGTGCCGTGGGGATCACTACTCCCACGGGGTAGGCTGCCAAAATTACTAAGCAAGCAGGCTTAACTGGTTGACTGGCGGCGGCGTCCTCGATGATGCTAAGGTCCAACACCAGTCAAAATGGGATACGTCATCCCACCCTTGTGCGAGGCCACTCTAGAAAGTAGCCTAGCACCACCAGAGAAAATGCCACGGCGCAGGGAGGGCAAGATGGCCGAGGTCGCAAAATGCGAGGAGTGGTGAGAACGGCCAAGTCAAAGTTCTCGTTGTCGATGTCGTTGGAAACGCCGGTGTTGATGTTCGTGCTTGGTGCATAAGCACCACCAAGCACCACCATACCGTAGCCAGTGGTAAATTGTCGTTGTTGAAGTAGTTCAAGCGCCGTTTGAACTGCGGCCATGCGCGCACTCTGACGCGCCGAAGCCATGACCCGTGAGCTGCAGAAATCTGTAACCCAAGGAGTTTGGGTATGGGTGGAAAACGTAAAATTCGGTAAAATTAACCAAACCAGCTGATGAAAACGACAATCCTGGGTAGAATTTGACGAGGAAAACGGTGGCGAGGTCAAAATAGTCGTGCGAAAAGCGGATTCTCCTGCAGCGAAGGCGCTGCTGGCCAGAGTCCAAAGCGAAGTTGTCAAAGTTGATGAGCTTGTAGGTACGCGCAATATAAAAGAAAGACGAAAACTAAGGTCGTGCCAAGACGAAAGGTACGTGCGGATTACGCGCTGAGTACGTGCGGTTACGTGCGGGTTACGTGCGGGTTACGTGCGGGTTACGTGCGGGTTACGTGCGGGTTACGTGCGTGATCAAAGTAGCCGAGAAAACGGATGCCACACCAAAGATGGTGGACCGATAACCTGACAGAAAAGGCTAATATATGATATATATATTAGGCTGGCGGAAGCACTTACAGGGTGTGACAC
>LGRX02029476.1:0-13338 GCA_001247695.2 Cymbomonas tetramitiformis
ATGGCCATGTTTATACATAAACAAGGGTAAGTAGGGCCCTACCTATCATGTATCTATACTCAATTACTAGTCAGGTAAGGCCATGTTTATACATAAACAAGGGTAAGTAGGGCCCTACCTATCATGTATCTATACTCAAGTACAGGGTAAGTATGGCCATGTTTATATATAAACAAGGGTAAGTAGGGCCCTACCTATCATGTATCCATGCTCAAGTACAGGGTAAGTATGGCAATGTTTGAATGATTTTTCAATTAAAAATATTTACTGAAAGTGTACATTTTTCTATTTTCTGCTCCTCTTGTTCCCTTTCACTGCAGGACTGTCTACATTTCTCTTATTTTTGCCTTTTTCAGAAGGAGAAGGAGCCTCTTCCTTCTCGTCCTCGTCCTCGTCCTCCTCTTCATCCCCCTTTTCGGGCGCATCATCATCCGCCGTCTCGGGCGGGGGTACATAGTCCTCATCCGGGGAATCGGATTCGTCCTCGTCCTCCGCGGAGGTTCCCGCCGGTTTAGGCACTTTCAGCCCGTCGGGCTTCCCGGAGTGGTAGTACAACAACTCCTTTCCGTCGTCGTACCTTTGTGTTGCGTGCTCCCATGGCACGCAACACAAGAGGCTCCCCGTAGCGAACCTCCCCTTGAGGAAGTCATCGAGGTGCCTCTTGAACTCTGCCTTCTCAGGCACTTTTTCCTCCACCTGTCCGAACAGGTAGAGTAGTGCCTTTTTGACCCGGTCCTGGTGGACCGGGTCGTACAGAGTCCAATGGAACTCCGTGATCTGCAAGCACACGCGTAAGTTAGTTCGAAGTGTAAACATGTCTGAATATGGCCATGTTTAAGCGGTTTCGTAGGAAAACATTGCAGGTAGGGCCATGTTCGGGTCTTACCTTGATGCACAGCTGGTCGCGTGGGAGCCCCCCCGCCACCTGGTGCCCAAAGTGCCATGCCGGCTTCTTGGGCACCGTCTCCACCACCACCCCGCAGAGCAGGGGGGTGTGGACCTGCGGGGTGAGGTCGTCCTTGTACCAAGAGGTGGGAACATCGGGTGTCCCCGCCTTCCACCTCTTCTCCTCATCCTCCACCTCGTGGTCCTCGCTAGCCATGAGCAAGGCGTGGTCGCCGACCTTGAGGCGGCCGTGCTCAAGCACCTCCTGTTCGGCCGCCCGCTTTCGGGCTTCGGCCACCTTGAGCCCTTGGCGCTTGGGCGCCATGGGCTCCTTGCCCTTGCCCGCCATGGCCTCCTTGCCCTTGGGCCCGGCCTTCTCCTTGCCCTTGGGCTCGGCCTTCTCCTTGCCCTTGGGCTCGGCCTTCCCCTTGCCCCTGGCCTCCTCCTCCTCCTCCTCCTCCTTGGCGTCGATAAGATCCCGCAGGATTGCCTTCCGATCCTCTGCTGCCACGACCAACACTAAGTTAGTTTCAAACATGGCCATGTTTGCATAGGTAGTGTGTAAACATGGCCTTACTTGTATAGTACTTCTGTACTAAACGGTGCGAACAGGGCCTTACTTGCACATAAGAAACGAAGAACTTATCACAAAACTTATTTCAAGCAAAGAACGCACCTTCCGTTGGGACGTCGCCGTTCTGGGTCAAACTCGCAGCCTCCACCCCGGCCTTAATCTCGGCCGTTGTGGGTTGGCCTTTCTTTTGGGAAAACACCTCCACGTTGGCGGTGGTGTATGCATGCCCGGGTATGTTGCATACCCAGACATGCACCTCCCCCGCCTTGAGGCGCCACCTCCCCCACTTGTGACGGCGCCTCAAATTTTGCATCAAGGTGGACAACTTCATATGCTGGTTGTCCCCACTTGAGCCCAACGTGGCGGTGAGGGGCATTAGTTCCGCCATTCGACGGCGGAACCTATCCCTAGCCAGGGTCTGTTTATCCAGACCCTGGAAGGGATTTACATGCCCCTTCACCACCATATCGTCTGTGAAATCAAACACAAACACCCCACACGTTAGCATCTGGACTTCCTGCGACAGGACAACATAAAACACAAGCAGGACACTACCCAAACATTGCCCTATTTACGCAGTGTACACCCCCTGCCTACAACTGGAAGGTGGGCGAACAGGGCTGTGTTCGTGCAATGTTCTAACCCCCTAGCAAGTGTTTTTCAAGCAGGATTTCGGCTGGGTTACTCACGGAAGACGTCTCTCCTGTGTTGCGCCGCCTCCTTCCCCTCCTTTTTTTGCGCTTTCTGAAGATTTTTAACTGAATCCCCTGTGGACTTCACCTTGGCCATCGCAAGGGCGCAGCGGTCAAGCCCACTCCCCTTCTTGCTTTCGGCCCCCGGATCCTCCTCCTCCTCCTCCTCCTCCTCCTCCTCCTCGTCCGTGTCCTCGGACTAGGTATCCGAATCGCGCGTTCGAAGTTCGTGGGACCTTTCAAGGACCATCACGAACTACTTAGTGGAAGAAATGATGAGAAATTTTAATTTGGGTGCACGCCGGGGGCCAAAATGGCTGTTTTTGGGGGCCTGAGCAGGCCGTTTTGCGTGCGCGGGGCTATAGGATTTCAGTTAGGTATCCGAATCGCGCGTTTGAACTTTGTGGGACCTTTCAAGGACCATCACGAACTACTTAGTGGAAGAAACGATGAGAAATTTTAATTTGGGTGCTCGCCAGGGGCCCAAATGGTTGTTTCTTGGGCCTCGACGCAGGCCATTTTGCGTGCCTCGGTCACAATGGCATAAAGAATTAATGATAGCACATGCATGTACAACCCACACTTGTTTGTTGCATACATATGGGATTTCCCATTACAATTGCATCCACAATGTACCATTATCATTATTAAGAGACAGCCCCCCACCTTATTATGGGGGGAAAATCTGTCCCTTCATGATATTCTATATCAAAGATATAATAAATACAGCACAAGCGCCTCTGCCTTATCTACCTAGGCCGCCCAAATGGTGGCATGAAACCATTGCAAAAATCAGCAAAGGACATGTTCAGCTGGGCAGTTCCTTGGCTGCCCCCCATGGCAGCCCGCAACATTTGGGCTTCCTGCCATGACATTGTGATGGTTGGCTGGGACACTTGCGGTTGGGGCTGTAACCCCCATGGCATGGAGGGCTGGTTGGTAAACTGGGGTGCTATCTGTGCCGTCAGTTGCAACGGTTGAGACGGCGTGTACAACACCTGCGAGCTGTTCGCAATCCCTTCCTGTGCCCGCAGAGGTATCTGGTGGCTTGACGCCTGCATCCCAACACCACCACCCCCACCAGCCACGGCAGACGCCTGCACATCCATCGCCACAGATTCGGCGGGGGCCATGGACACCGGTGGCGTGTTTGTCGTTGTTGGGGAGGCAGGTGGTGGCGGGGTTGCTTGCGTCACCGCTTGCAGCTTCCGCTTCAGTTCGGCAATCTCCAACTGAGCCTTCAAGTCTGCAACCTCCTGCTGCAACCGCTGACTCGCCGCCGGTGCCACCTCCCCCCTAGCCGGCTGACCAGTTCCCGCCTGTGACACCAGTTCCATCAGGCCTGCCGCCCCCTCCTCCCTGGTGCCGACGCTCACCCCGTCCACCGACCTGGTTTCCTCCGATGGCGTGCCTTGCCACAGATGCAGGGGCTCCAACGGAGAAAACATATCCTCCTCCCACCCTGCCTCCTCCGTCCTGTTAGTAGCAATGGGTGTTGGCAAGGTCTCTTGCGACCCCACCTGAACCGCACGGGGACCAACCTGCCTCTTGGATCTGGTTCTCGTGGTAGGTGCTGCTGCCTCATCCGCACTCCTCTTCGTCCCTGCCACCTTCCCTGCCTTGGCCTTCTTCCCTGCCTTCTGAGCAGCAGCAGCAGCTGCTGCCTCCTTCGCTGC
Source organism: Cymbomonas tetramitiformis (assembly GCA_001247695.2). Lineage (NCBI taxonomy): Eukaryota > Viridiplantae > Chlorophyta > Pyramimonadophyceae > Pyramimonadales > Pyramimonadaceae > Cymbomonas > Cymbomonas tetramitiformis. The sequence goes on from LGRX02029476.1 coordinate 3,828, forward strand.
CTTCTCAGCAGCAGCTGCTGTTGCCTTCTGAGCAGCCGCAGCTGCTGCCTTTGCCTTCGCCTGCTCTGCCTTCTTCGCTGCAACCTTGGCTGCCTCCGCTGCTGCTTTCTTGTCCGCTGCAGCCTTCTTTGTGGCTGCCTCCTTCGCCGCCGCCTGCTGCCTCGCCACCTCCTCCCGCTTTCTGGCCGCCTTCTTGGCCTCCGCCGCTGCACCCGTTTTCGGGACAGCATCCGCTGGCCCCCCATACACCGGCTTCAGCTCACCAACCAGAAAGTCTTCTTCTTGCTTCCAGTGGTGATTGAAGCTGGCGACCTGCTCAAAAGTGCCCGCCTTGTGCGCCTCCTGAAAGCACTTGCAGGCTTCCAGCAGAAGATCAGGAGCCTCCTTCCTTGCCTCCTCCGCGATCATAATTTGCACCCTTTTCTCGCCTTTAGCCGTGAGGCTGCTCACTCGGAACAGCACCAAACGACGCTTTCCTGACTCCGCCCCCTCCAGACTCCACGGCCCATACACCCAGCAACCCACCCCGTTCTGCGGTTTCCCAGGTTTCACCGCGGGGCCCGCAATCCAGCACTTGCTCGGGTGCTTCTCGTGCGTCACCACCCTCCCAAACGCCATATCCCCCCGAAGACTATTCCGCAGGCTCACCTTCTCGTGGAGGCTCCAGGCGATCGTGGGAGAATTACAATTTATCGCCACGCAGTAGTTCATCTCCTCATACAAAGCTCTAAAATAATATTTTATCATCGGCGGATTAGGCAGCAGCTGTCGTGAGTCCAAGGCCTGTATCCGCGAGAGCGGACAGGCCAACTCACGTACCGGAAACGTCACGTTCTCCGGCGGGTTCGCTCCCACCAAGTCGATGTAAAAGTGTACGGACCAGCGCGGCCACCCCGTGTGCTTGAACTCCGCCCCGCAATGCACCAACCTCCCATGAAACACCACCACACTCCTCGCATTCAAGAAGAGTGTTACCCCCGCCAACCCCCTGCCATCATGGGATTCCCCCACCTTCACCTTGTGCGACCCAGGGTACACCACAAACTGATACTCCTCCGTGTACACCGTGAGCACTCCGTACTCCCCCTCGTCGTAGTGCCTCCCTTGCCGCTCCGCTCCGCAGTGCGTCATAAGGCATGTCCGTGCCATAATTCCAGAGCGCATTTCTAGGTCCCTGCTATCCACCTCCCCCAGCTTTCCCAGCACATCCCCCCCCAACGCCTCCAACCGATTCATCAACCCTGTCTTCTCCTCCACGTCGACAATGAACCGGTGATCGTCCGGTGTCGAGTGAACCTTCACCCCTTTCTCGTAGCACTTCATGAAGTTCTGCTTCACTTTGTTCGTCTGGTACCCTTTGTGAAACTCCTTGTGCAGGCTGTCCAGGCTGTCCAGGTCCGCTTCATCTTGCATATAAGCGACGAAATAGCCGGCTCTTTCCAGCTGCGCTTGCCAATCAGGAGGGTACAGCAGGGAAGGCTGTACCCTCGAAGCAGGATCCTCCTCCCCAGGCTCCTCTGCAGGTCCTGCCTCCATCGCCTCCCCTGCTGGCACCTGTGCAGCCTCCCCTCCTGCTGCCGCGATCGCCTCCCCTGCTGCCTGCTGTGATGGCTTCTGTGCAGCCTCCCCTCCTGCTGCCGCATTCGCCTCCCCTGCTGCCTGCACAGGTGCTGGCTCCTGTGCAGCCTCCCCTCCTGCTGCCGCGATCGCCTCCCCTGCTGCCTGCTGTGCTGGCTTCTGTGCAGCCTCCCCTCCTGCTGCCGCATGCGCCTCCCCTGCTGCCTGCACAGGTGCTGGCACCTGTGCAGCCTCCCCTCCTGCTGCCGCATGCGCCTCCCCTGCTGCCTGCTGTGCTGCCTCCTGTGCTTCCTCCTCTGACGCCTCCCCTTCTCCTATCGTCATGAAAAGCATAGGCATGGGAACCGCTCCTGCCTCCGCTGCCTCCCCTCCTGCTGCCACGATCGCCTCCCCTGCCGCCTGCTGTGCAGCATCCCCTCCCGCGATCGCCTCCCCTGCTGCCTCCTGTGCTGGCAAGGCCAATGAGCCGGAGGGCTGCTTGTCAAAAAACGCAGGTTGAGTTTTGTACAGCCCTTGAAACGGGCATTTACAGTTGGACCGATGGCAAGAAGCCATATCGTCCATCTCCACCCCGATGCCAACCGCGCAACGGCCGTGAAACCCGCGTTTACAAATTCCGCAGGCGTGGCCCACAGGAGCGCCCTGCGCTGCACCCTTCCCGCAAAACAGGCAGTGCTCGCGGGTAATGTCCCCGCAGCGCTTGCATTCCCCTTTGTACTGCGGAGATTCCGTGCCGCAACCCCTGTGAAAAAGCCCTGGCATAGAGTGCACTTCGTCGCCTGCACTTCGACCAGTGGTGCCTTTCCAATGTGCGGGCAATCGGGCACCACGCATCCTAGGCGAGGGGGGAACAGAGATTGCCTGCTCCGCTTGGGTTGCGCTTCCGCGCCGGAGGCCATTGAAAGCGCTTTACTTCCACGACTGGCCATTTTTTTCTCGATAAGTATTGAGAGTATAAGTATATAGAAGATTTTAGTAACTAGGTGTTACTAAACAACTGAGAAACTTGTGAGCACTTTCGCCAAACCGCTAACTTGCAAAGCTTTGAAAATGCGCATGCGCTTCACCGGCGGCGAGATCAGGCCAGTCACAGGGAGACTTTGATCTCGCGGCCGGTGACATCTTCTGCGCCATTATACCATAATCTGATGTGTACAAAGAAAAGTTTCACCGGCCGCGAGATCGGTCCAGTCACATCGGAGCTTAGATCTCGCGGCCGGTGACATCTTCTGCGCAATTATACACAATCTGATGTGTAAGAAGAAAAATTTCACCGGCCGCGAGATCGATCCAGTCACAGGGAGACTTTGATCTCGCGGCCGGTGACATCTTCTGCGCAATTATACCATAATCTGATGTGTATGAAGAAAAGTTTCACCGGCCGCGAGATCAGTCCAGTCACATCGGAGCTTAGATCTCGCGGCCGGTGATGCGTGTATGCGTGAACTAGACCTGAACGGGCATAAGACCGGACGCGAAAGTGCAAACTCGAAAGACTTAAACTCTCAAGTATCATGAAGTGCGACTATTGCAATAGGAGAGCAAGAGTGCACGTATGGTTTGGACCTGATTGCTATTTGTACGATATTACCGACTACCAGTACGCGCTCGCTTGTCTACCTTGCGCTTGGGATGTCTTGATGGAAGCAGACGGCCTGGACGATTATAGGGGGATGAATTGGGAACTGCTTTTTAAAAAACACAGTCAGAGAGAGTACAGCAGCGGGCCGCCCTACTACTGCAGTATGGAACTGATTTAGACTTTAAGGGGGGAACTAATTGCATAGGTTCCCACCTGTGGCTTTGGCCACACCCAAACAGCTAGCGGGGACAATGTCTTCTCTTCGAGTGTTAGTTGACTTACTGCCGTGGTTGCAAAGCCTTGGCAAAGAGGCGCATGATTTCCCTGAGGTGTACCCGGTGGATGCAGCAGATGTAGAGCGTGGCGTGGAACTTGCTTCACGCATCACAGCCTTCGCTAAATACTGGTTGGATGTGGCGCCCCCTGTGGCGCCCGCTGTGGCGCACCCTGTGGCGCCCGCTGTGGCGCACGCTGTGGCGCCCGCTGTGGCATCCCCTAGACCGCCCGCTGTGGAATCGCGTATAGCGTCGCCTGCAGTTGGGACGACGCCAGTATCCACTGTTGCGAAACGGCGCGCTGCAGCAAGGCGACGTCAGGCGGACTCTCGCGCGAGGAAGCGTTTGCGAGTGGATATCCCTGATCGGGTCCCTGAAGAGCGGGGATCGGGCGCTACCGCTGCTATCGGTATCCCGCGGGGAGGCAAAAGTCACTGGAACAAGAAGCTGCAGGGGGTATTTCAGAACGCGCGTGACGATTTGATACCAGGAGCGCTCGCGAACTATGTGCAAACGTTGGACAGCGGCATTCAAACTGCGGTGCGTGGTGGCATGCGTGCGCCAGAGGATCGCGTGGGTATGGGCATAGTGAGCAGCTTACGTGCGGCCTTCGCCTCCCTCGCAAGCAGCCGCTGCAAACTAGACCGCGACATTCAACTGGCAGGAGCAGCGATGGCGTTTGGGGGAGGGGCGTCAGAAACAGTGCAAGAGGTCGCCGGAGTTTTAGGCATAAAAGTCGGTGTGGTAACCACAGGGCAGTTAGGGCACCGGAACTTGCAAGCTGGTATCGGCCTTGAGCTGGCAGCAAGGCGAGGAAGCGGGCTGCTGAAGGGCTTGGTGACTGAAGTGAAGAAGAAGGCAAAGGACGCCCTGAACGCCGAAGTGTTGCAGAAAATAAGGGACTTCTGGCTCAGCCCAGGGATAACGCGGGTGTCCACCTGCAAAAGGGATGTCATACGGGTTCGACGTGAAGACGGGAGAGTTGAAAAGGCCTCAAAGCAGTGGCTGGAGATGACGCAGCTGGAGGTGTTCAGAAGGTTCAAGAAGAAGGAACCTGATGTGAAGGTGGGCTTGAGGACTTTCGAGCAGAAGAAGCCGAAGCAAGTGCGCAGGCTTACCCGGAGGGACACGATATCCTGCTGCTGCAGATATCACGAGGACTTCCGGTTGGCATTGACAGCATACAACCGTGCGCACGAGGTATTGCACTCTAAGTGCGAGTGCGAGGATAGGACGTGTTGCCCTCTGCTAGGGGGGCAGAGGGCAGTTCTATCCAATCGAAAGCCGACAGAGGCGTTCCCGGACAAGGTCTGCGGGCGGTGCGAGGGTGGCTCGTCGACGTCAAAGTTTGTAGCGTCGTTGTTGTGCCCGAAGCCAACGGGGGCAGACGGAGAGCCTGCGGAGTTTCACGCTATGCCTTGCTTGGATGGGTCGTGCGAGGATTGCGGGGGGTTGCGAAACCTGAAGCTGTGCGAGGCGGAGATAGGAAAGGCCGGTCAGCAGGTTGAGTGGAGTACCTACGAGAGCGCGGTGGTGGGAACCGACGACGACGGGAAGAACAAACACCGAGTACAGTTTGTGCAGAAGAAGACTCCGGTAGGGGAGCTCGTGTCCAAGTTACAAGGGTGTATGCTGGGGCATGTACCGGGGGAGTCCAAGAAGTGTTCGTGCGCGGGCAAGTTCGTGCGGAAGGATGCAGATGGGGACTGGGCGGTGAAAGAACTAGCCGGGGTGAGTGGGCAAACCATCCATTTTTAAAGCCATATCCATACCATTGCTTTATGGCCCAACACACGATGAACATGTTCAACAAGTGCAAGGAGAATTTGCCCTTGGGCCATTGCCTCCTTCTTTTCGACTTCAGCGAGAACCATGCATTGAACATTCCACGGGCAATCCAATCCTTGCATTGGATTGTGAAGCAGGCCTCGCTACTATGCTGCGTGCTATGGCGGCATGCGGTAAAGGAGGTGGACGGGGTGGAGTCCACGGAGGAGAATCCTATCATTCTGAAGGATTACCTGTACTTTATGGGCAACGACATGCCCCATAGCCACCGTGCCATCCAGCACATGCGTAAACTCATCGTCAAGGAGTACTTTCAGAAAAGAGGTTTGCCCCTCCCAAAATTCATTCACGAGTGGGCGGATGGGAGTGCGGCGCAGAACAAATGCGGCACGGCCTTTGCGGATGTGGTGGAGAGCGGGCGCCCGATGGAATGGGTACGAGGGCTTGGCATACCGTACCAACGAAACTTTTTTGAGACATCCCACGCACGAGGCGAGCAAGATGCAATGGGAGTTGCGGTGAAGCATGAGGCTAGTTTGGCGGTAATGGCAACAACGGATAAGTGGTATGGAAAGATATTGAATGCAAGGGGTTTGTATGAATTCTGCCTGGAGAGATTGCGGTTTGCGAAGGACCAAGGATCCAACCGGCGCTCGGCATTTGGGCAGCGGTTCTTCTTTTTGGTGGAGGATGGCGATGTCGCCGAGTCGGGCCAGGGCTTCAAGACGGTGGATGGCACTTTGGCGTTGCACTCGGTGCGGGCGGGAGTTGGCCTAATGGTTGGGTTGAAGCGTGATCGTCCATGTTATTGCGATTATTGCTCCGCACAATGTGAGCACCCGCAACCGGATAGTGAAGGGTGCCATTATAAGAGTCATGTGGATGAATGGGTGCCTTTCACGATGGTGGCGGAGGCGGTAGGGGAAGAGCGGCGAACGAGGATGCGTGCAGCGGAGCAGGCGCACGACGTGGCGCAAGTGGAGGTTTCACGAGGAAGCATCTTTGCACGCTCATCGGGGGGAGATGAGAACCACCAATATTATTTGGTGAAGGCGCTAGGTGGAGTGCATCAAGTGCTAGACGCGGACGGCATCAAGAACGACTACTACACACCGGGTGTGGGGGGGAGTGCAGGGGCAGGAGTGCATGCTACCCCTGGCGAGCTCGTTGTTGAAGGCAGATTTTTGGAATGGAGGGATGAAAGCACATGCACGGAGTACTTTGTAGACAATAGCAGAAAATGCTTGACGTACTCACATCATATAGTGTGTGTGGAAGTGGCTCTGAGGAAGCGCAAAGTCGGCGGGCAGGACTACTTGATAGTACCGGAGGCGGAGCATCAACGTATCCTAGCTGCACTTGTGTAACTTAATCTTTGATGGGTTATAATGGTCCAATATGCTTGCAATCGTAATGCGAAACCCCATAGGAATGCAACGGACATGGGTTGCTTGCAAATTCGATGTTATCCTTGACCTACATGTAGCACAAACCCTATAAACCCTGAAAATGGCCTGCTCAGGCCCCAGAAACAACCATTTTGGCCCCCGGCGAGCACCCAAATTAAAATTTCTCATCATTTCTTCCACTAAGTAGTTCGTGATGGTCCTTGAAAGGTCCCACAAAGTTCAAACGCGCGATTCGGATACCTAACTGAAATCCTCTAGCCCCCGCGCACGCAAAATGGCCTGTGCTGGATTCAGTGACCCGTAGGTCATAACTATTCTGACTCCCGTTAGCTGTACCAGTACTCGTACAGTACTAGGTGACAGATCCCTAGGTCACAGACACGTTATATTCGTTTATCTCTTATAATCAGTTTACACTTGTATGAAAGATATTCAGTGACCGCACCCGATATAATACGTTATATTATATCTCACAGGTTATGGGGTATTACCCCGCTTTTATCACTGCTGACTTTGCCATGACTGGCTAAGCTTTTCCGCTTGGCGGGGCGTTGGGGCCTCGCGAGATGTTGAATTGGCCACTTTAGGGCGCGCGGTTTGCGCTATGTTGCGGTGAGATTACGAGTTGGGATTTTCGGCAACTTCTTCGAGTGTCCGCGTTGGATTTTGTTTTAGACTGGGCTTGATCACCCTTGTCAACAACTCCTTGGCCGCCGCGTATTCGACTCCGTTGATTTCGTTCGACCCCTTCTTCTCCTCACTCCGCAACTGCATTACGGTCGCCCGCCACCTCACAATTTGACACTCGCCTTTTCCCCAACCCCCCTCCTATAGGAATTTATTCTGATGACTTCATCCTCAGTTGGAACACCAGCCATGGGCGCTAGGATGCGCCTAGATTCAATTTTTGCTAGGAACGTGGGTGCTCGCTACAAGAGCACCCCGCAGTCAGCGAATGTCGCACTCGCTGCTGCTGACAGGACACGCAGCAATGCCGTTTTACAATCGTCTTGGGACATTGACGTTGTGAAGCGTGTTGCGAAGGACACCTTAGGTACTAAGGCGTCCTCATTTTCCGGAAGTGAACCTCATCGACAACTCCTTTGGGATTCTTTGGTGACTGCCTTGGAGGCATCTTTTGTCAACAAGGACACCGCCAACGAGGACATTTTTGACCTCGTGGACGTCACCAAGGAGGTTCACCCGATCTTCAACGACATTTTACTTCGTGCGTTGGTCTCTTTGACAACGCCCCACTCTCCAGCTCGAAGGTGGGTTGACGCTTCGGCTCGGATTTCTCCGCGCGACGGTAAGCGTGCACTCCTGGAGATCACCAAGCGGTTGCTGCCGCCTGGGCATCGGCCGCTCCGCCACCATGAAGAACTCTTAAGCATTTCTTTTGGTTCTTCTAATGACCCTGAGCCCTTGGTTGCACAATTTGACGAGTGCCTTAAGGCTATCGCGGCTAGCGGAGCGGGTCCCCTGGATGACGGAGCAGCCAAAAGGCAGCTCCTGGCAGCGCTGGACGCTGACTTCTACAAGGAAGTGATCACCCCGCTCCGCCTGGACACCGAGTTGGCGAAGGTGAGCATCGAGGAGGTGTACACTCACGTTCTAGAGGTGTGGTGGAGTGCGAACCCTAATGGCCCTCCCACCCGCCCCAAGACAGCCGCGCCTGTCCCGACGCACACGCCTCTCGGATTGGCTTACGCAGGTGACGGACAGGGTGACATCTCGGACTTCCTTGAGGAGTTCGCTCGTATCATTGGTGAGGCCTCTCACCTCCTACCCTACTCACCTCCCTCCGTCATGACGAGCGCGGGATTGCACCCGACACACCGCCGCCACGGGGTGATTTTCACCGTAGGCATGGGGGCGGTGGTGTAAAGTTTCCACCGTCCAAGTGGCGCGACGAACGAAACCGTCGGACCGACGGTAAGTTTCACGGACGCAATCGTCACGTGGGATGGAAGCAACGCTTCGCGGCATCCCCGCTCCCGAAGGGCGGGAATTGGCCTCAAGGCATGAAGCCGCAGGGTGCTAGGAGCATTTCTTTTCACTCCGCATCCTCGGCCTTCGTTCAGGAGTGCCCCCTCTGCCCTGGGCACTTTCACGACACTGCACGTTGCCCTGAGGTGTGTGGTTCGTGCGATGTGGACCTACGGGATGCCGCCATGGACCTAGACGAGGTCGTTTCGGCCTTTCAACCCGCCTTCGACAACGAGAACGACGAAGAGTTCGCTGACTTGTGCCATGAGCACGAACAGCCGCTGGTGCGTACCGATCCTGAGCCTTTCACCTACCCGGTGCGGCACGACGTGGGATTGCGTGCACACTATGCGGGCTTGGGTCATGGTGCTTCGGGCGCCGGCATGGGAGATGTGCTATCAGATGCACGGGGAGTACTCGAGTCCCTGCGGTCTGCGGCTACGGCTGCACAGGCCGGTGGTGCTACCACAGCTGGTAAGCAACCAACACTGCACATCGGCACTTTGTCTGTGCCGCAGGTGGTGTGCGATGCGCAACCACCACCTGCCAATCGCGAGATCGACGCTGGACTTTACCCTGTTTCGGCATCGGACCCCGCTTCTTTCGATTCTCCTTTCGAGGAACCGCTACGAGTGTCTTTTATGGACCGGGTGATGCCCGGATGCCCTGACCCTTCCCTTCATTTGTGTTCGATTGAGACTTCTCACAGCTCGAATCACCCGGGAGAGCTTTCCGTGATCGACGATGACGACGGCTCCGACAGCTATTCCTTTTCCGGAGACGAGATTCCCTCGGCCCCACCGGCTACACGGTCACGTGTCGGTGTGGCAACAATGCCGAGGTTCTTTTCTTTTGCATCTCTAGCCCTGCCCGCACTCATGTGTCTTACA
>LGRX02029477.1:0-11659 GCA_001247695.2 Cymbomonas tetramitiformis
TCGATAAATTAATCTTAGGCATGCGAGGGGTCACTCTTATGAATCACTCGCCAATGTATGCCCGCCTATCTGGCTTCAAAGATCGACTTTCCGAAAAAATGCTGATATTTATCGATCGATATATCGATATCGAATTTTGTAATCGATATTCGAATACCATATCGCATATTGATCGATATCGATATTTTTGGATTCGATATCAATCAATATTCAATATCTATCCGCACAGTATCAATCAATATTTGATATGTTGCCTCTTGCGATCAATCAATATTCAATATTTCGATATGTAATAAAATGCATATCAATCAATATCGATATTTCGATATATTGATATATCGAAAATATTGAATATCGATACTACTCCTTGGTTTAACCGATATTCCGATATATCGATATATCGGGGGAAAACGGGAAATCGGTATCGATCGATATCATTTTTGTGCACATTTCATCGATAAATCGGTATCGATTCAGTTTAGTATTGGCGGTCTTATGTATTGTATACGGAGAATTGTATATAAAATTCAATAATCGATATGAATCGATATCGTCGATTATCGATTGAAAATGTTGAATATCGAAATCGATCGATATGCAAGTTTGAAACCGATTAGAAGCCCTGTGCCAGGCTACTTTTGGCTTTGGCACCGCAAAGGAGTTGGTTAATTCGTCGTCTGGATGCCCCTCGACATCTTCGAGAACGCCGCCGCCGCCACTCAGTGGGAAAATACGATCACATCGCGACTTGCACATACTTGCCTTAACACTTAGATGCTAGATTTTTAGGCAACGCCCCATGCACGGATGTGCTTCTAGTTGGGTTGAGAAAGGCCCCTTTGGCTTGGACATTTTAGTGACATTGGGTTAGGTTTTAGGGTTTGCTTGCTTCGGGATGACCACTCACACCTTCGGGGTGAGGTGGTGTCACGGGGAATGTATGGGGGCCTGCTTCGCCTTCACTCCTCACTGTGTGTGGCATGTGTCACCCGTGACCGTGTCCTCGTACCGTTAGCCTTCCTAGTTAGACAGTCCGTGTTTGTGTCTAACCAGTTTAATGCGATTCCGTTCCGAGCACCCGACACTGTGTTTTCTGTGACTGCACTGTATATATATATTCCTTATATATATACTGTATATCACGAGATCGCCCTTTTCGTCACAGCCCCCGATCAGGAGATCTGTTAACTGTATCGTGTATGGGAAACACGCGCGGACATTTGGGAATGAAGCTCCGAATTTGGACAATGAAGGAAACTTCTAGACGGTCAAAACGAGTAGGTGAAATACTTTAACTGATAAGATTATACTTCGTATATCATCAGCTGGTTGTGTGTTTGAGGCGTGCGTTGTGGTACGTTTATTGATAGGACACACACGGCATGTCTCCGAGACGGGCAACCAATTGCATCGGGGAATGCCGTGAAGACGGCAAGACGTTGTATAGTTGGCCGCGAGCATGCACGCTAAGGTGGTGCATGGCGCACCCCAAAGGTGGTCTCCAGGGTCACGGGCTGAGATTGGATGTGTGTCTGAGGTGTGCGTTGTGGCATTTATTGATAAACCACACACGCATGTCTCAGACAAACAATCGATCGCATCGGGGCATGCCGTTTCTTTCGGGGTGCATTTGCCTTCTTTCCGGGACATCAAAGCTTGTTAGTGATTGCCCTATTATACTTTATCGGGATAATTGAACTTTATCTACATATTTTGACAATAACCTGGACATATGGCGGCTCACAAGACTCCAAAGCAATGAAAGCGGGGCGGTGTATATGTTGTTGGATGACCCGGGACAGCCCCCGGTCATTAGGAAGACGAAACTCCCACTTGGTAAACCCATTATCTCCCCAACTGCACCGCTCGCCCGCGAGACGTGCAATCTATGCCTAAGCTCCACGACGGCGGAAATAAGGGGGCTCCGTCTCCTCCTTGACCAGAATCGTGAATTAATCAGGAATTCCTCCACCCCCTGCATTCATGCGATCGACTCCACTGCAACAATCGAAGGCAGTTGGCAGTAGCCCTAGTGACCTTAGTGTCAGAGAGAAGTTGCGTGAACCGAACAGGCGGGATCTGAAAGTGATCTGGGAGACCCCGCTTGAGGATTTACGGTTATTATGAGACCGGCGACCCGGTGTGCTTTCACCCTGAAGCGGATTCGGGCGGGGCACAACAATGATAGACTCCACGACAAGGTTGATCGCACAGCAAAGAGGGCCTCCTTCCGTTTATTAGGTTACTCTACCAGGTTCGATCATGAAGGTGATGAGGACACACTCTTTTCCTATGACCAACCAGTGGGTGGGGACATTAGACAGGGACATTAGGCAGCATATCCGAAAGGTCCATTACAATCTCTGGAAGGACATGAAGACACAGGGAAGTGCGGCGCGTCCGCTTGAGGAACACGCGGTGAGACCGCGCGATTGTTGATTCGATCCTCAAAACTTTCCCACAGTTACTACACAACTTCTCGCCAAAGGGAACACCTAGGACTTGTACAGGCGACTCCGGCTAGGGCTCGCCGCATCAGCACCGCTTCCACTGCGGCGTGTCTGCACTGCCGCCCTGAGACCAGGTGCGCCTACGAACGCACATCCGAACTGTCTATAATGGCCAAACCGAGAGCCTAGAGAATATGAGGTCACGAGCTCAACACATGGCCCTAGTCGAAGCCATTAAGAGTGAAGTGCCTTCTCCCCCCAAATTACACATATAATTACATCCCGCCTTTGCCCTTGGCCCCTTCCCAACAACACTATAAATGCAACTAATCTTCTGCATCATTTTCGTTTGGTGGCCACTTTGATATAACAAACGCAACCAATGGCTGTAAGCGGCCGTTTAGGGGCACGGTTGATTGGCCGAAAGAACTCACCCTAACGGGCGATCTCCCGAAACTGTTTGGACATCTTTTGGGCAAAATTGGAATGCATCAGAAGAGAATAAAACCTTTATTGAAAAAGCTTTCCAGAATCTGCAGACATCACACTAGAATCGGGCATAACGCGTTCTTGAACAGTGACACCAGAACAGTGAACATTAACCATACGTATGCTCCTATAGCCATAATCGCAGATATGGCAGAGGATGGTGCATATAGCATTTAAATGATTTCTTACAAACACTTTTTGAATAAGTCGCACCTACCTCGGACATTTGCCCCTCGGGGGCAGGGGTCAACCCCACACCCCAACCCCTCTGCTCCCCCTGTCCCCCCCATCCCACCTCCCCGCCCCTCCACCGCCATCCCGTTTCACCACCACAGTCTCGGCTCCACACCACCGTGTAGCGCTCTGCGTAGTCGGTTATCATGTTGCGGTTTCCGTTTGTTGATACGATTTAGACAAGGGACGGTATCGATAGTTCGCGATATCCCGATATATTGACATATCGAAAATATCGTTAAACATCGATAGTTGTTTTTAGCGTTATCGAAAAATAGCATATCAATCTATAACACTTCGGGTACATATTCATATCTGTCGATAGCAATTTGGGTACTTATTCATATCCATCGATAGTGTTTTGGGGTTTTTATAATATCGATTTATCGATATCGGTTACCCCCGGTCATATTCATGGGGAGACAGACTTTCGCCCCCCCATAAAATGGTGCCCTTACACGCTTATTTTTACGTACCTCGTTGACTCGTTGACAAGATCGCTTCACGCCCTGTGATTCTAACCGACATCTTTTTAGTACCGACATCAGCCGTGACGCGCTTTCGACATCTAAGCAACCGACATCTTCCGACATCTGTTTCCGACATCTGCTTCCGACGTGATTTTCCGACGTGATTTTCCGACGGTTGCTTCCGACATCTACGCCTTCGCTTTTAGCACACTTGTCAGTTTTCAGCAACGCAGGCATTCCGACATCAGCCGTATTGCACTACGCACAACAGCGGCAGCACCGACGTCACGGCATCTTTTATTTCCGACATCTTCAGCCGTTTTCCTATTGCACACCTTTTGGCTTCGTGCTCTGGAAACGACCGTTTTTTTTCCCCAACCTATTATACCGACATTTACGCCTTCAACACTCTGGCCAGCGGCACCTCTGCTGCCGGAAAATTGGCTTACCGCACGACTTTTTTGACCTCACCGCCGTGTTCCTCGTCAAAATCTACCCCAATTTGACTTTTTCATCGTTCGATTTGGTTATTTTGGCGAAAGTTACGTTTATTTTTGGCGAAAGTTACGTTTTCGTTTGGGAACCCTAAGTATTGGGCTCCAGATTTTCCAGCTTACAGCGCTCGCGCATTTCTGCAGTTGCCTCCGCGCTGCAGGTGATTCGACTACGAGAACTTACCCTTGGCTACGATCTGGTGGTGTCTGGTGGTGCTTATGCACCAGACACCAAAATCGAGTCCATCAACCCCATCGTCGACATGAGCTTTGACCACTACGAGCTCACCCCGCAGCATCCTCCACTCTTCCCTCCACCCTGCGTGCCCCTTGGCCACTGCCTGGTGGTGTTTAGTGGTGTTGCAGCCCTCATCCCGCCGCTTTTCCTCTCTGCTTTCGCACTTATGTGCGGCAGAGTGGAGCCACACCGCATTTTCCGCCTTCGCCCCCCCCGGGGTGTCCAAGTCCCCGCACTCGCTCTGTTGGTGCCACGCATCGTCGCACCGCATCGCGTGGGCGTTGGGTGACAACGTCTTGGTGGCGCTCGACTTCGTTCACCATCGAGATCTACGCCGCCGTCCACCCTCGATTGCTGGGGCTAGATTCGCCGGCTGGCCTGTGGGAGTAGTCATCCCCACAGCACATGCATGGGCGTAAGCCCCTAGAGCACGCATCTAGAGACCGCAACGCAGGCTGAGCCACACTAGTTGGGTTGAAAAAGACCCCTTTGGGTCTCACAAGATGTCAAGGTAAGGTTTGCGCGGAGTCCAAAAATGCAAAAACTTTTCAAAATCTAGATTATGAGATATCCAAAAACTCAAAAGCAAAACTCACCCATATCATGGCCAACACAACTATGGCAGAAATGACAGTTAAAACAGGATGGACGGAGGAAAACCCTTATATCATCTCCGACCACGGGATAGTATGGGCTGAATTTAAGCTCCCTCAAAACGACACCAAACCGGAGATTTCTACTGATACAACTTTGCCAACACCTAGATTTAATGGTGCCAAGGAAACCACACATGATGAGTACCCAGGGTACCCAATTAGAATGACAAACAAAAATAAGGATACAAAAAGAAAAATAAACAGGAAAGATATTGTAGGACTTCTCGAAGCAAACGGATACAGCACAAATGAACTTGTGCACGCGTGCATCAATAAAAACAAAGCTAGAGCCGCTATCAGCACCATCAAGGGTGACACCACTGATCTCGATCTTAAACGGGATAATACTGACGGCAGCCCCATAACAGTGAGCAAGCTCATAGCTAAAAATAAAGAGACAGACAATATAGAACAATGTCTAAAATGGCACAACAAACCCAAGGAATGGTGGATTCACCTTAATAGCCCATGGCATGCAGCTCACCTACTCTCTAGAGGAAAGGGGATGCCGGAAGGTGGTCTCAACTTAGGCCATAACGACAAAGATAACATCTGGCATATAGGTTCGCCTCACCTTTTAAATAAGAAAGATGTTAATGCCTATCTCAAACGACACCTGTCATTCAGCTCACTGGAAGTTAAGAAAATCACGAAATCCAACACAGATGAGCACATGACCAGCTGGAATATTCTCCTACAACCCCATATGCCTGCTAAATTCTGGAACCTGTACGGATCTGAGATGCATTCGGAAAAAATAGATTGCACCGCCCATTTATTCCAATACGCTACAGGCTGGGTGTCTTACATTGAAAGACTACATAACACACTCGAAATGGAAAATGGATCGGAAGCAACTAGAAACGGCGGCACTGGCCTCAAGGAAATGCACCCTGACGCGACATGGGATACCCTGCACAAATTGGCACATCGGGCGGCAAGTGACGCCTTTGGCACCAAGAATCTGAACATAGCTGGGAGGTCTGAAAAACCATCAGCAGTATCTAACTATATATACAAATGGCTAAACACAGTACGCCGCATCATCAAATATTTGGACACGAGAACTCATGCAAGCAACATTCCTAAGCAAGCCAAAAAGGCTGCCCGCACGCTACCTTTTGCCTCGCTCAAACCCAAACACAATGAAACGGCAGCCACATGGGGATCACGTCTGCATGAAAATTATGTAATTATCAGAAATGCTTTTCAGAAAAGCAGAGACACTGACATTGAACGACGCAATCTCCGAGAAAAGGAAGCCTTGCAGCATCTTTTCTCAACTAACCTTTCGAGGTTTCTAGACACAGTCATGGGAAAGATGAAACCTACTGAAAAAGGTGCAGCCGCTACCCCAGGTAGTGATGGAAAGATACCTGAGACAAAGACAGAAAGACTAAACACAACACTAGATGAATACAAAAATAAAAAACTATTTTCTACTAACCCGAATGAGCCAGATGAACTCCCACAGTGGCTCACTGACATTCTAAAGGACAGCCCTAAAATCCCCGATACGGCCGCCGCAAGACTATTGGCAGAAATCACGCACAAAGAACTCCAACAAGCATACTCGGACTGTGGTATCTCCACAGCACCAGGACCCTCAGGAATGAGATACTCGCAGTGGATCAAGGGCCCAGAGATTTTTCAAGAGGTTACTGTCTCACTTTTTAACCACATTCTTATAACTGGGAAATTTCCAAAGAGTGCAAAATCTGGAGTCATCCTTCCAATCCCTAAAAATCCCTCTGCACCATGTACAATAGATAACTCTAGACCCCTCACAATGTTGGAAACGGGTCTTAAACTATTTAACACAATAATTGCTAACCGTCTCAAAACAATACTTAACACTCACCCAATTCTCTTTCCCATTCAAGATGCGTTTCTTCCGAATAAAAACATAGATGACTCACTTCAAATTCTGAATGAAGTAATTTCGGATGCCAATAGATACGACAAAGACCTCCACGTAGTTTACTTGGACCTCAAACAAGCATTTGACAGAGCTGAATTCTGGATGAGCAATTTAGCGCTGATAAAGCTGGGACTCCCATCACAAATAATCAACATCATCTCAGACATTACCAATGATGCTTCTAGAATGGTACTCACTGAAGAAGGCCTCACGGATGAATGGTCCCTAGAATGTGGAGTTCCTCAGGGAGAAGTTTTGAGCCCACTTAGGTTTGTAGCCATTATGGACATTCTGGCAATTTGGTTAGCAAAAAGAGCAAACGGTGTAAACCCGACAGGATCCACATATGGATATGAACTGAACTCGGAACGCCATAGACCAGACAAACCAGGAAATAATGTTATTCCTCCCTCTCAAAACCTATTAGAAAAGGACACCACTTTAAATATCTTTGCACGGTTCTTTTGTGATGACATCATTCTCGTGGGGAAAACTAAAGACGAAGTTCAAGACATGCTAGGTATAGTTAATGAATTTATGAGCTTCATTGGTATTCCCATCAATGTTAAGAAATCCAAATACTCTTACAGAAAGCGCATTAAACCTCAGGGCAAAACAGTAACGCGATATGACCCGTCCGATGATTTACTCATCTCAGGGGGTCACCTGGAGCCCAATACAAACGACCCAAGTCCTTCCATTGATTCGAAATGGATACCCCCTGAGTCACCAGAATTCCTCGATTTCTCCAACAGCAAAGAGGTAAACAGATATCTCGGAGTATGGTTTGCACTAAATGGGGAATGGGACAAACAGGCGGAAATCCTTATCGACAGACTGAAATCTACCTTAATATCCATCCAACTGCAACACATGACTCTACACCAGCTAAGATATGTTATAAATGCGGTTGTAGTTCCGAGGATGGCATACCCCCTTAAAGTTACCTCAGCAATTGCCAACTCCTCAAAGAATGTCGCAAATGAATTAGACAAAATGATAGCTTCGTTTATAATTAAATATTTGGGCTGCCCAGTTGACACCAATCACCAAATAATCTGGACAGCAGTCTGCCAAGGCGGGTACGGTATTGATAGTGTCTTTGATGTTGTAACCGCGTCGTGTATCACCGAAACTATGAACACCCTGTGTTCCGCGGATGAACACGAATATTGGCAACACAACCACACGGACCGTATCACTGATCCCCACCTCATCTCACTATACCGTAGAAATAGCAATCTATGGCTTAAAATAATAATTCAAAACATGAACAACGAAATGGGTAAAAATGTTATATCGGGTTTCCCCTTATCGCACTATGCAACCTACAGCCATACTAAAGACAAACGTTTTAACTGGTTTAGGCGTACAGGTCACATTATGGCAAAACTTGGATACGCTATTGACTCTAAAAATTACCCTGAAAATGAAGCGGGTGAAAATACATTAATCACCACCCTTCCCAGACAACTCTACATGTCGAGGAATGTTATCTCCGCAATACAAAAATACAACCTCAAGCACACAGGTTCCTTTCTAACTCCTTGCGGTGGAATGTTAAAAAACTGGCAAGAAAGTAAATGTTTTTTCAGGCTGAATGGCAGTAGACCCCCTGGATGGCTAACCGAAATCGAAAAGGAAATGCTTCAAAACCCCGTAGATTTGGACCCACAGGCTAGATATGTCAAAAAACAATATAGAGACAACATAGTACCCCCCGACACGGGTGAATTTCATTGGAAAGGGAATGGTGACCGAAATTCCATCTCTCTTATTCACATTACCAATATTGACTTAGAGGCCAAGTCAATACAATATACAGAATACAGTAACAATGCCGTAAACCCTAATGTCTTTGTCAGAATCAAAGGTACCAACAGTCTTCAATGCGACTTTGAATATAGCATCACCAATGACGGTTGCATCCTAATTCCAGCAGGTTCTATTTTTGAATATAATGACCATATGGACCCGCCCTCTTCTGTCCTTGCTACAGTTAGTGATATCAACTCACACTATGATTACATCTCAGACAGACAGTATGAAACCATTATTGCCAGAATGAAAAACAAAACTGCGGAGGAAGAAAGTGAATACAGCTGCCCCAGCGACTCGGAAGAAGAATCCACCTCCAACGCCGAAAAGAGCAAACAAATGGAAGACTATGATATGGCAAGCGATGGTTCCCTTTTTGCTGGAAAGAAAACAGCATGCAGTGGGGCAGCATATGCTATAAAAAACTTTGACAACGGGATGCCACTTGTACGGAAGATGAATATCCCCCCCTCAAGAACTTTCTCCGCACACGGGCTCCTTATCAAGGAGGATATCCAAAACCCGAGTAGCACATCTGCTGAAATTGCAGGACTGCGATTTCTACTCACAGAACAAAAAGAGAAACTCCTCAAATCTATTACTCCAATGGTACATGCCATTGACTCTATGGCAGCAATATCTGCGGTAACAAGGGATGGCAGGTCCATGAGTGCTCGGGACAAACTACGTGAAGCTAATCGCAGAGATGTGCAGGCTGTTCGCCTACTGCTAGAAGAACTTGGCTTCTACAGTGAAGGAGCCCACAGTAAAATCATCCTTAAATGGATCAGGGGTCACAATAATGACAAAGTCCACGACAGAGTGGACCGTACTGCTAAAAGAGCCTCATTCAGAGGGGGCTGTTTTGACATTTCCCGCTACGACCCTGCCGAGGAACTACCCTTCTCATTATTCTTTTTTGAGGTCCCTATTTTAGGCGATATACGTAGTCACATCAGAAGAATTCAACGACTCTCACACTATCATAATTGGAGAACCCTACAGTCCCAAGGGAAGCATCTGAGAATGCTCAGCGAGAATAACACCGCCCCCACCAAAGATATTTCCAAAATGACACCTAAAGCTTTCACCGCTTCTAGAAGTAGAGAACTCCTGGGTCTTCAAGCCTCTCATGCACGCTTATTTAAACTGGGGAAAATCGGGTCCGAAAACTGCCCCTACTGCCAACAGAATACAAAATGCACCTTCGAACACATCCAACTTGAATGCCCAGGACATAATGATAGTTTATATAATCTTAGAACAACCCAAGATATCGAACTAAGGAAGATCATCGTTGAAGAAATCTCAGAAAAACCTAAACTACTAAACCCTGGAAAGGGTACCACATACATCAGAACACAACCATCGAAACTTTTTCCACTTGCTGACCTAAGACAGGAAATGAATGAGGAATTATACTTACACGCTCTCCCGGAAGCTAGCATGTACCGTCCATCAAGTTCAAAAAAGAACACCATTGCTGTTACCGCAAAGCCTGAAGTGGACCATGTTAAGGGAACAATTAAATATCCCGAACTCCAATATGTTCAAAAGAAAGAGTTTTGGAAACTTTTGGCTTGGCACCGCCTTTCCAACAAAGCAGTCCCATGCTCACTTGCGGAGTACTCGAATAGGGCACACGATATCCATGAAGCCCTCAATGCATGTAAGTTTGAATCGGGAGACCCTAAAAACTGCTATGCAATAAGAAGAAGCCTCTTAGATATTTTGGTGGATGACAGAAACCTTGACAAAAACGGCTGTGAACTTTTCTCCATCCCACTAAATGCCCACCCTAGAATTTACTCGAGAAGATGCATACCCACCACTAGAATGAAAAAAGCCCTCAGGCCCTTCTGTTATCATGGGAAAATCGGTTTTGATGGCCTCGCTTGGGATGCCTACGTGGACCCGTTAACAGGCATTGGCAGAATAGTTTACGGAAATCCCCCCTTTGATGGAAAGGATAAGGGCAAATCTTCGGCGGTTATGACTACCTTGGAAATGGGACATAAAGCGGCCAACACTGTACCCGGATTTTCAGGAACATGGATTCTTCCACTGTCTCCCAAAAACCAAAAAAGATGGTTTGATAAAGGATTTAAACTTGTTTTCAGATTCCCGCATAACACTATCCCATTTATCCCACATGGTTATTGGACGGGTGATGACCCCTACGTTCTCCCAGGTGGCGGATGCTATAAGGATGATTTCTCGGATGTCGTTATCATAGCTATAGACAGTGCACCCAGCGATACTCAACCAGCCTTTGACTGGAGGCCTACACAGAAAAAGATTGCTAGATGGTTCCTCAATGTCCTCCCTAAGTCCAAAGTCACGGAGAGGAGACTAGAATACACTGGAGTTAGCCCTGATATTTGGAATGAAGTTCTGAACGAAAGGGACAACGTACTCCCTTCTTCGTTGTGCCCATGGCCCACTCAAGACCCCCCCTATCATCAGAATGGTGCTGAGCATTATTATGGCGGTCACCATGATACGACAATCACCAACGTAGCTTCTAAGCCCTTCATTAGCACCGTGAAATGGCCCAAAGCACTTACACTCATGGGGTACCTCCCTCCTCTTTTCGGTACTGTCCTCAACACGATAGGTGTTCCCCGTGGCAAGATTAAACTTCTCCTTAAAAAACTTTCAAGAATCTGTAGGCAACACACCAGAAATAGGCGAGACGTGTTTCTGTTAAACACCCCCACCACCTTAAACACTGACCCGCATACAGTTGACATCTCGAGCAGTGAGACCATGACAGAAACAGAAGCTGTGCAGCAATCAAACGACTTTCTTCAAACCCTTTTGCAGTAATTTTCAAAAGTCTTGCAATATAAGGTGGTTCCCCGTCCCCTAGGGGAGGGGCCCTCCCCC
>LGRX02029478.1:0-26278 GCA_001247695.2 Cymbomonas tetramitiformis
CTCCTCTTTTCGGTACTGTCCTCAACACGATAGGTGTTCCCCGTGGCAAGATTAAACTTCTCCTTAAAAAACTTTCAAGAATCTGTAGGCAACACACCAGAAATAGGCGAGACGTGTTTCTGTTAAACACCCCCACCACCTTAAACACTGACCCGCATACAGTTGACATCTCGAGCAGTGAGACCATGACAGAAACAGAAGCCGTGCAGCAATCAAACGACTTTCTTCAAACCCTTTTGCAGTAATTTTCAAAAGTCTTGCAATATAAGGTGGTTCCCCGTCCTCAGTGCAGGGCCCTCCCCCTCCCCTCCCCCACCACCCCCTCTCCCCGCCCAATTCCGACCCCTTCCTCAACGTCTCCAAATACCCCCTTAATTCTTCGACTTCCCTCCCCACCGCTCAGATTCAGCCACCCCTCCACTCACCCGGCCATGGCTGCTTCTCCACCTTCTAGAGTTTTTTGCTTAGCACCTAGCCTTTTCTCTAGATGTCACCCTGCTGAAAAGTGGGTTGAGCCCCTTTGTGGGCGCGCTATAGTAGAGGGAGTAGCCCCTAGTGTTTTCACTAGCCTGCTTTGCAGGGTTACCGCACTCTCAGGACTTTGTCCCTTCTACTAGCGTAAATGTTTTATTATTATTATTATTTGAGATACGAGCGATTTAAGTTTGCGCTTAAGTATGGTTAAGTATGGGGGGTGACCGAGCGGTATCGACCATAACTTTTCATTAACGTGATCAATTTGATACCTGAAGTGCGCAATATGTACAGGGTGCTCTGGGCAACCTATTTATCAAATAAAAGATTTTTGAAAAGTTTTTGCATTTTTGGACTCCGCGCAAACCTTACCTTGATGTATGTTTCCTTAGGGTTTCGCCTTTGTGCTTGCCGTAGCATCTTAGGCCTAGCCTGGCAAGTTGGCATCGTGGCACCTCACACCTTCGGGGTGAGGTGGTGTCATGGGGAGACAGACTTTCGCCCCCCCATAAAATGGGGGTGACTGTCTCTTCCTGTGTCACCCCTCGCCGTGTAGTGTCACTTGCATCTTGTCTGCCGTCAGTTCAGACCGATAATAAAACACCTAAGTTATTTTATTATCTCATCTTAGTCTCCGTATGTCTCTGCGAGTGCCCGACAGTTCTTGAAGTACAACCTGTGTATATATATATATGATATATATATTTCAAGTTCTCCATCACATATCCGAAATCCGAAATCCGAAATCCGATTTCGCGACATGTCGCGAACAAGGATGGTACTTGATTTACAGTGCGGGGAATTGTAATATATTTCATATTTTTTGAAAATCACAATACGATCGGTCAAGTAATCGTATAGAAAATTGTGGATATACTTAATTGTATATATTGTCGTACGGTGAGATATATAATAAAGTATCGTATACCATGATCATATCATTATAATACAAATATTGAAATGATGAGATGATCTTGATTGAAAATTCAGATAGTGAATCAAGTATACATTATAGTCTAGTTGGTGATTAAGCACCCTGCATTTGTATGCCAGCAGCGTCCACAACCGGAGAGTTTTCGGGGAAAAGGTTTATTTGAGATTAAGTTTTTGACATCTACTGGATTAAGTTTTGTCTGGGGTAGATTTAGATTAAGTTCATGTGACACGATCGATCGAGAGGTCATCAGACCTGAGACAGGTCGTCATCGTCATTTCGCCGGATCCGAGGTGCCACCGCTCCGAGGTCAGGCGCACATGGTAAAACTGCGAACGGAAGGTCAAAGGCAAAGGGAAAGGCAAAGGGTGTAAGATTTAGCGGCAGTAGGAATAGTTTTCAGAAGCATATGAAAAGTATTCTAGTGCTTCTGAAAACTATTCCTACGTCTTCTATATCATAAAACCTTTGCCTTGCTTTTTTACCTCTGCACGCGACCGGCAAGCATCTTTGAAACTTCCGAGTTTCAAAGATGCGTTTTGTCTTTTGGGTGCACCCTAATTTTACAAAACGGCCGAGCGCTTCCCGTTTGTGCGGGATATTCACATTTATTTCATGGAATATTTCACATGGTTTAACACACATGCACACGCATGGGAAACCCTCGGCTGTTTGGCATCTTTGGGTTTGGGTTCGAACCCAAACCCAAACCCAAAACATCTGCCTTGGAAATAAATTGCGTGTTTCGCGCACAAGTACCTTGAAGCTTTGAGCTTCAAGTAACTTAATTATATGCATCTTGGCAGTATTTGTGCCAAGTTTCGCGCTCTAGGACGCACGGGAAGCCCTCGGCTGTTTGGCATCTTTGGGTTTGGGTGTCACGTTCGAACCCAAACCCAAAACATCTGCCTTAGAAATAAATTGCGCGTTGGGCGCACAAGTAACTTGAAGCTTTGAGCTTCAAGTAACTTAGGTAAATATCTCTTGGCAGTATTTGCGCCAAGTTTCGTGCGCTAGGACGCACGGGAAGCCCTCGGCTGTTTGGCATCTTTGGTTTTGGGTACGTTCGAACCCAAAGGCAAAGGCATAAGACAGTTTCGTAGATTCTGTCCCGATGCCTTTGCAACCTCGCATGCTAACTCATATTATAATGAATATTTAACATTCAAGCGTTGGATACCCCACGCCAACGGGAAGCGCTCGGCTGATTTGTTATTTGGGTATGCGCACCCAAATGACAAAAACGCATCTTTGAAACTCGTTAGTTTCAAAGATGCGTGGCCGATGCCTTCGTGCTTATGTGTATATTTCATATGAAATATGCCGTGGAATAAATGTGAATATCCCGCACAAACGGGAAGCGCTCGGCTGTTTTGTAATTTTAGGGTGCACCCAAAATACCAAACGCATCTTTGAAACTTCCGAGTTTCAAAGATGCTTGCCGGTCGCGTGCAGCGGTAAAGGGCAAGGCAAAGGGTTTATGACATATAATAAGTAGTTTTTAGAAGCAATAGAATATTTTTCATATGCTTCTGAAAACTATTCCCCAGCATGCAAGCATGCAACCTGCTCTCGGCACCATGCGGCACCATCGCATGCAACCTGCCTTCCCCAGCATCGAGCATGCATGCTGCCCTCCGCTCGGCAGCATGCAATGTGTTGATGTGATTTCGCCGGAAATTTCCGGCGAAGAGACGATGACGACCTGTCTCAGGTTTGATGACCTCTCGATCGATCGTGTCACATGAACTTAATCTAAATCTACCCCAGACAAAACTTAATCCAGTAGATGTCAAAAACTTAATCCAACATAAACCCCGAGCCGAGTTTTCGTCAGGGGCGGGGGCCTGAACTTACCCCAGCGAAGGAATCTGCCTTAGGTGGATGAGGTGCATTTCCGATGACTCCACTGTCACTGTTCGATGAGCACGCCATCATTTTAATTATCAATATATCAACCTTTTTGGGGGCTAATATCGGTAGCATTATCGATTATGGATAGCCAAATTTTCTAATCGTCAATCGACAGTATTTTACAGAGTTATTCATATTAATCGATACCGAGTCGTGTTTTACAGAGTTATTCATATCAATCGATATTTGAAATCATCAGTTTTAACAATATCATATCAATCGATAGTTTTCTAAGCAGTTATAAAGTTATCGATGAGAAAAAATCCCGATACCGTCCCTTGGACTTAAGATAAGCCCTCCGGGGGGCGCTATGATTTAGAAAACATGCCCTTCTGTTTTACAGATGCCTGCCTATCAGAATTGCGGCGTTTGTGTGACTTGACCTTCAATTTCAGCGTAAATGTAATATTACTACTCATAGAGGGGTTCCCCCCTCCACTGCTTGCACCGGTGGACCACCCGAGCTCTTTTCCCCCTGGCGGACATCGTTACGTCATTGGCGGAGGAGTACCCATTACATGCGCTGCCCGAGGCATCTATGTTCGGGGGCTCTCTAAGAGCCTATCGGTCTACTGTGCAATGCAGGAAAGGAACCTAGTTCAGTCCTACAAAGAAATACATTGTTGTAAGCATGGTATTATCGGAATCGGATCTTTTTAATTACTCTTTTGGTCAAGTTGCCTAACAACCACAGAGGTGGCTGCAATGCACGACAAATTTAAACTCAACCCCGAGAGCTTGCACAGCTCTCTACTTAAGGTAACTCGTCCTTACCATGCCACTTCATGTGTTCAGTCATTTGCTGACTGCAACAACCAATCAGCTGGGATCTGTCATCAGTACTTAAATGCTTCTGACTGTCACCTCCCAAGTCTCTCATTTGAATACTCACAGATATGCTGATGTGACTGTATAACTGAGGTCCTCCTATGGGCTACCGGGGCAGCAGCCGCACTGCATGCGCCATGGGCTACCGGGACAGCGGCCGCACTGCATGCACCATGATCATTTGTGCCATCGGTATGCGGCACAATACCAGCCGCGCAATAATTATGTGTGCAATAATCATCCACTGTGCAATAATGTTCCCCTTGCAGTTGCTCTTGCTGATCCTTATTTTGCACATGGGCTCTCATGCATATCATCGGCTGATCATGTTGAGGTTGTTGCCGACTCTGATGAGCGTGGGTTGATGCGGCTGTAGTTGCGGTGTGTGTGTGCGTGCATGTAAACGCATGTGCATGTGATGGAATAAATATCCCTTGCACGCCCACAATCTCCTGTGCGTGCGTGTGAGTGAATCCTCCCCACACCAATACAACCCCATACACGTGTGCGCGCGCCGGAATCATAATACGACTCCCGAGCTGCGCCTCGATTATGTGGATGTTGCGCACATCGCTAGACTGCGAAGGCTGTGCGGGAATGAATCCCCCCCGCACCAACACAACCCCATACACGTGCGTGTGTGCCAGAATAATAATGCAGCTCCCGAGTTGCGCCTCGATTATGCGGATGTTGCGCACATCGCTAGATCGCGAAGGTTGTGGATGAATCCCCCGCACCAACACAACCCCATACACGTGTGTGTGTGCCAGAATAATAATGCAGCTCCCGAGTTGCGCCTCGATTATGCGGATGTTGCGCACATCGCTAGATTGCGAAGGCTGTGCGGGAATAAATCCCCCCCGCACCAACACAACCTCATGCACGTGTGTGTGTGCCAGAATAATAATGCGGCTCCCGAGCTGCGCCTCGATTGTGCGGATGCTGCGCACATTGCTAGGCTGCGAAGGCTGTGCGGGAATAATAAATCCCCCCCCGCACCAACACAACCCCGTACACGTGCGTGTGTGCCAGAATAATAATGCAGCTCCCGAGTTGCGCCTCGATTATGCGGATGTTGCGCACATCGCTAGACTGCGAAGGTTGTGCGGGAATGAATCCCCCCGCACCAACACAACCCCATACACGTGTGTGTGTGCCAGAATAATAATGCGGCTCCCGCGGCTGCGCCTCGATTGTGCGGATGCTGCGCACATCGCTAGGCTGCGAAGGCTGTGCGGGAATAATAAATCCCCCCCGCACCAACACAACCTCATGCACGTGTGTGTGTGTGTGCCATAATAATAATGCGGCTCCCGAGCTGCGCCTCGATTGTGCGGATGCTGCGCACATTGCTAGGCTGCGAAGGCTGTGCGGGAATAATAAATCCCCCCCGCGCCAACACAACCCCGTACACGTGCGCGTGCGCCGGAATAACAATCCCCCTTCGCACGCATTGTGTACGTGTGTGTGTGTACTGCCCTCCAGCATGAGCACACCATCATTTGCAACGCTACCATAAAGATGTTGCAATAGCACCGAGTCATCGTCACCATTTACAGCAGCTGCGTCACGTGATAATGATGTAGACGACAATTTTGCCCACTCCATCGCTGATGATGGATAACCTGGGCGTACAGTTGGAGATGGTGGAGATGGTGATGATGCACTAGCAGCCGCAGCTGCCGCAGCCGCAACATGCTCACATCTGCTTCGTAGGGAGTTATTTGCCGCCGATGGGGGCACCAATAATGGTGCTGAATCGGAAGGGTATCGCGGCGATGCGGATCCAGAGTGAACAACCAACAAAGTATATGCGTACGCGATCGGTGACGTCGAATGGCATTTTGTCGCCGGTACGCGCATGATGAAACACTCATGTGATAATCCAAGGTGTATACATAGTGCCGATAGTATAATATGCAAGCCATGCGCATCACCATTCGTATTGTTATGTATACTCTTGTCGGTCGCGCAGTGATGAAACGCATCGCCATCCGTGCATGGGACAACATCGCCGTGGGCAAGCTGTCGCACCTCGCATGCGTCATTGGTTGCGCCCATATCACCGGTATCGCTGGCTACATAATGATGTGCTGACAATGCCGATGTGGCTACACGATATTCGGCCGTGCAACAATCAGCCACACCACCGGCTGTATAATAATGATCCATTGCTCCATCCATATCGACAGCTTCCGCACAGGCATGCACGAGTGCGTGCGCACCTCCGCAATGATCAGCCGCATTACTAGATGCGCAATAATGATCCACCGCCCAATGATCATATACGCAGTCAGTGTGCGAGGCAGCAGTGGCTGCACAATGTTCGGCCGTGCAACAATCAGCCACACCACCGGCTGTATAATAATGATCCATTGCTCCATCTGTATCGACAGCGTCCGCACATGCATGCACGAGTGCGTGCGCACCTCCGCAATGATCAGCCGCATTACTAGCTGCGCAGTAATGATCCACCGCCCAATGATCATATACGCAGTCAGTGTGCGAGGCAGCAGTGGCTGCACAATGTTCGGTCGTGCAACAATCAGCCACACCACCGGCTGTATGATAAGGATCCATTACTCCATTCGTATCGACAGCGTCCGCACATGCATGCGCGAGTACGTGCGCACCTCCGCAATAATCATCAGTTGTGTCGTGAGATAATAAATCCACATAACCATTCGACAACGACGACGTTGGATGCACCACCGATATGGCACACAATGATGAGGCCGAGTGATGCCGAGCCCCTGGGGCATTACTATACTCAGTCGTGCAATAACCATCTGCTGCCCGATCAGTATTACATAATAATGCGTTGACCATACTCTCAGGTGGACCATCGCAGTGACGGTATACTGACGGCGATGGTGTATACATTGCTGACGAGACGGTCGATGACTCGCCGGTGTTGTATGCCGTCGGTGCTGACACTAACGATGAAACAGCATGCGCGGCGGGTGATATACAATCTTCCTCATCGGATTGTTCATCATTGCTGCCGATGATTATATGGCGTTGCTCAAGGTGAATGCGAGCACGTTGCTGCCACAACCGCTGAGACATTGCAAGAACCCGATCGGACTCTGCGATCACGTGCTGCGCATACACCGAAAATTCGGAGACACGAAGATCGTCATATGATGCTGATGATTCAAGTTGTTCGGGGTATTGCGATGATGCTGAGCCGTTATCCTCTGCAGATTTGCACGTTGCTATCGTAGCTGATACTGACATTGCCGATGAATTGCACGATGATAATAACGTATCCGCACGGTCAATACATGGGGGTGCATGATAGTCGGCTGTACCTGCCGTGCAGTTGTCAGCCGCTTCATCATCAGCTGTGCAATAATCCGTACCAATCGGTGGCGGCTCTGGAGGTGGCGACAGAATATGGATATCCTTACCCGAGTCACCGGATGAAATATAATGACCAGTCGTGACATTAGATATATCAGGCGGCTCTGGAGGTGGCGAATCTGCATGGTTATTGCTGATAATCACTCCTCCCCCTCCCTCAAGGTGATCGAGACGCGGCGAGATCGGCGCCTGCGGCTGCTGCGAGCGCACACCCAGCTCAGGTCGCGCGTCGTCTTGCAGCGACCGGCCGTGCACACCAAGCCGTGCAGCAACTGCGGAAGGCCCTTCCATGCGCCCATGGCTCGAGCGGCGCGGTATGTATGGCCCACAATGCGCGTGCCATGGCTCTGCGGGGCACCCCAGTGTGGCATGCCCAGTTGGCGACGACCTCACCAAGAAACCTGGATACCTCCATGGCCATCCATACTACCATCACTGCAAAGTGAGGCAGCTGCGGCCATTGCAAGCGCACGAACACCCCCACTAGCAGGAAGCACACCTGAGTGCGCTTCGCCCGCCCCTCATCGGCGGGCTGTGTGCCCGGCTGTGCGCCGGGGCTGCTTCTCAATGACGGGCGCGCCGGGCTGCAGCCGGCCCGGTGCCCCCTTGAAAAGGCCCCAGTGCGCTCTCCCTTCTCCTCTCCTCCCAGCGTTCATCATAACTTAGGCGTTCATGGGGAGAACGCGGCGTGCTGCCGTCTGCATGTCGACCGCGAGCTGCGTTCTGATGATGGGCTTCCCTCCTGGGGCTTGGAGATCTCCTTCTGCGCTGGCCAGCTCGTGGCGAGCGCCGCTGCACGGCACTCGTGGTTGGACTCTGCGGGCGTGCCGCAGGATGACCTGCAAGTCGGGTGTCGGCACGCGCAACGCGGCCACTGGAACGCTCTGGGCTGCTGGGCGCTGTAGAGCCCCGGGGGGATGATGGCACGAACGAAATGGCCTCCTGCTCCTGTGCAGCTGGAGAAATGGCTTCAGTCCGCTGCGTGCAGACTGAATGTGCCGGGGATCTCAGAATGTCGTGGACTGACTGGTGCTCCGGCCTCTGTGCCATGTAACACTCTAAGCCCCTGGTTCGTGTCCCGCCGAGAGCTTGGCCAGAGCAGAGCGCCCGCGTAGGCGCAGCTCGTGCGCCACCACGGCCATCAAGCCCAGGGCAGTCTGACCCAAGCGTGCTCATCCTCGCAGTCGCGCGGGCAGCGCGAGGTCGTTCTTCATATTCTCTGATGATCTCCTCCGATGACCTGATGATCTCCTGGCGCGCCCTTATTGACTCTGAGAGAGCCGCCATGGTGATGTTGTTCGCCGCGACCTCGGCGCGCCCTCGCGCCAAACTGGCAGACAATCCAACAAACCTTTCACTGATGACCTCCACGTCGTCATCATCCTCTGTTTGCGGCGACGGTGTTCTTGTGCGGCACGTGTGGGTGCTCACACCCGCAGCAGCCGCGAGGTCGGGCGAGTGTCCCGAGATGCTGCCATCTTCCTCCCCACTTCCTGCATGGGAATCATCCTCTCCCTCGATTGGGTCCAGGCACCTCATGAAGTCGTTGCGCAGGTGCTCCTGCACCTCTGCCCGATGTGCCTCAGCCAGCAACGCAGGGCCCACCAGGGATGTGAACGCGGACAACGGCTCCCGATGCATCACTGCCACCTTGTTCCAGGTCTCCCAGCTACAGCAGTCGAACTTGCGTGTCCCTGAGGAAAGGTACTCCAAGGTGAACGCCATCTCGCCGGGTCCTCGCTCACGGTAATAGCGATGGTCCTCGAAGAGGTAGTAGACGGCCTTGGACTGGGCGTTGGCACGGGTCTTGAACACACGTATAGTGCCCTGCTGCGGGCCATCGTTCAAATGGCTTCTGGCTATCTCCACGAGTTGAGTACGATCAACAAGGTGCTCCATGTGTTTCTGTATGGTGCCGAGGAGTCCTCCCGTGCAGCCTTTCGACTGCCCGCCCAGAGGCAGAAACTCTCCCCGTTGTCCCACCCCTGCGGAGGAGGAGTACCTGTGCAGGGTCTTGTTGCTGAGTTGCTGCGTGTGCACCCCCTTCCCTCGCTGCGCATAGGGCTTCCCAAGCTGGAACTCGATCTTGCCCTTGAAACAACGGTACTGGATGAGGAAGATCGTCTGTCCGTGCAGCGCCGTGAACTCTGAGATCCCCTCCAGATCCAGCCAGTCGGCTTCCCCAGCTGTGTTCTCGCTGCGAGTGGGCGACTCTGGCTCGTAGGTGCCCTGGAACACTGAGGTGTGATATTCTAGCCTCGCAGGGTCAAAGGCTCCATTGGGCCAGGTTTGATGCCTCAGGCGAAGCGTAGCTGAGGATGGTGGCGGTGTGGAGCCAGATGGTCCCGCCTCATCTCCTCTGACCATCTTCAGCGTCCTGAGAGTCTTGGGCGTGCGTACCGGAGGGTTCCTTCTGGCCCCATAAGTGTCCAGCGCGTCATGTGCTTGCTCCTCCGTCTTGCATGCACCAAGCATTACTCTAGCGTTGTCCCCCAGGTGTAGGTACTCCACGGCGGCGGCGTTCGTGCTGAACACCTCGCCATTGCCTCCTTCCCCATCTGTCACTGAGTAGAACTTCCCCACCTTGTCCGCTGCGTCTGACAGCGTGAGCTGCGGGACCATCTTTACACCCAGGTCCTCCACACCAGCCACCTCCTTATCATACCTCACCTTCAGACGAGCTCGAAGGTCAGCGATGTCCACTCGCTGCACGTACTTCAGATGCTGGTATTGCCAACGCTGGTCCTTCTCGTAGTAAAAGGGCAGCTGGAACTCGCCAGTCACCTTCCCCATGGGGCTCATGTTGGCGGCACCCTCCATGGTGTGACGTACCATGCGCTCCATGAGATCCCACTGGGCGCGAGTGTGCTCGCTGAGCACGCAGAACTGGCGCGCCACCTTGTCCCACATGAGCTTGCCCGTTACGACCCCTGGGTAAATCTGGTGGGTGTTGAGGGTCTCCTGAACACTCGCCATCGTGTACCTCCCAGCTTCCCAATGGGCACCACAGTCAGGGAGTGGGACCTGATCGTTGTCCTTCCTGCCGCTCGCCCTCGTGGTCCAGGCTTCTGAGGGTCTCTTCGTCTCCTTGTCAACCTTCTGATCCACCAACGTGAAGTCGGGCCACAGTAACTCCGTCTCCAAGATGGTCTTGAATTCTCCACAACGCGAGAACTTGACCTGCACAAATCCTGCGTCCACACCACTTCCATTGCCCTCTTCGCAGAGCGTGCACAAGCGAGCATAGCCCGTGCGGTCGATGTACAGGCGCTGCTGAGACCAGCTGCTCTCCTTGTCTTGGTAATCCCACGGGTTCACTGCCATGCCCACCCATGGCTGCACGCTGGCCAGCTTGAAGTCAGCTTCGCTCTCGGCCTCTTGCTCCGGCGTAAGGTCTGGATAGCGAGGGTCTGTCTGAGTCGTAGCCAGGCTGGCTGGCATGACGGACCCCCTCCCAGCTGGCTCTTCAACACTGGACCACTCACTTCTGGTCGCCACGTTGGCTTCCCGTTGGCTGCGTGATGACGCTTGTAGCATGCCCAACATCTGGCCCGTTATGGACGTACCGGGCACCGGAGGTTCGTACGTTGCGCTCTCGGCGCGCAAGCTGACCCGCCCAGTGAGTTCAACTCGCATCATTGAGCTGGGTTTCAAGAAGCCCGCCTCCACCATGGACTGGCAACGCGCATCAAGCCTCTCCCTCTCCTCCGAGTTGAACCTTCTCAGTCTCATCTCCTCTAGCCATGACGCCAGGAGGTCCACCAGCTCGGGGTGGTTTCGTGAGAATGCACAAGGTGCAGGTGCACACCTTTCCCCTGCGAGGGCCAGACGGTCTTCTCCCCTTGTGTCCAGGGACACCGCCTCACGTGGTGGTGGAGCGCAGCCCTCAAAAGCGGGGGCAAGAGTGCGCGCTAGCGTAGCATCGTTGTCGAAGATCTCAGTCGCCAGGCACACCCTGGGGTCTTCGTTCCGCTTGCTCCTCGCATCAACGGGCGGCGTCAACTCGATCAACGGCAGCGTGACCTTCTCCCTCATGCCCAGTGACACCGCGGCCTCAGAAGTGGCGATGCCTCGGTAGAGGTCGATGGTCAGCTTGAGTGCGTTCTTCAGGGGTCCCGTGCCCACCAAGAAGTCCCACGTAGTGTCGTTGGTGTATGTGACAAAGGCATGGAGTCGATGCAGAGTCATGTACGGCGTACCCGCGGCGAGGACCACATCCACGTAGCAGTACTTGGTGAATTCTGCAGGGCTGCCGTCACATCTGGCCACCCTGGCCCCCGTCTCCGCATCGAAGATGGTCAAGCCAAGCCTGTTGACTGTCCTGATAGGGATGATGTTGCAATTGGCTCCAGTGTCCAGAAGAAGCGCTTTGTACAACATGAGCAGGCCCCCAGAGGCCATCAGAGCCATCCCTTGTGCCAAAGAATCGTTCAAGAGCTTGCATACAGGCTGGACCTGCGCCATGGCGGTGAGCTGCTCCTCCGTAAGGCCACTGAGCATCTTCTTCTTCAATAGCTCGTATGCCTTGGCCTCCATGGTCCCTGCGTGCAGCTCGCCCCTCTCGCTGAAGTCTCTCACCCCGAAGCTCTCCTGGACAGTGGCCGTTGCAGCAGTTACACGCACCGCGGTCCTCCCCTTCCTGGGCTGCTCCACCGTGTCCTCCGGCATCTCGTCCAGAGGAATCTCTTCTTCGTCACTGTCGTCGCCCGACTCCATGCCCGGGCAATCGTCATCCTCGTCGCTGTCATTATCAGACTCCATGCCTGGGCAGTCTTCACCCTCGTCGCTGATGTCCTGGCAGTCTGCTGCTGAGGCTGTCGGCATGGGGAGCTGGTTGCTCTCAGCCAGCTCCACCAAGGTCTCCACACCCCTGGGAGCTGTTATGCGACCCTCTGCCACGAGTCCAGCAGCTAGCTTACGGAAAGCTGCTCCCAGACTCTTGATCACGGAGGCCATGAGCTGCACCTTCCTCTGCATCTCGTCCGCCGCAGGCGCCATGGGCACCTGTGCGTCGGCCTCGTACTCCTCGGGTGTCTTTACTGGGAAGCCCCTCATGCGTTGGGTACTGCCCAAGGCTACTGCTGGAGCCGCTGTGAGCTCAGACTCCGCACTCTTGCACAGCGTCTCGGGGAGTGCCCCCAAACCCAAGGTGTTGAGGGCGCTCGAGAGCGCCTCTTCGCCCATCTCCTCGGCCATAGCTGAGAGCAACTCGGTTGGAGGGCCAGATGGCGCTCCTGCCCCTGCGCTGCCATGGTGGTGCGCGTGTGCATCGGCGATGTGCGTCTCCCTCTCCGCGACGCGCGCTGCGACTGGCTCCTCGTCGGAGCCCTCATCCTCGGACAGCACCTGCGACTTCACACTGCCCGCACGACTGGCCGTCTTCCTAGCAGCCACCATGCCCTGGTACTCAGCCTTCAACGCCTCAGGGTTGCCAGTGGCGCCCTTCTGCTTGTCCTCTGGTGCCTGTTTAGCTCTGTACTTGTCTTTCTCGTCGTTGGACAGCTGCTGCCAGTCCGTCACCAGGATGCCCCAGTCGGAGTTCTTGAAGCGGTTCTTCAAGTTGTACATGCGCAGGGCGGCATTCTCCGCGTCCCACCACTTGCTGGAACCAAGTCTGCTCTCGTGGAACCCAGCAGGCATCTTGACGTGTTTGTAGCCGCTCCTGCACTGCTCAGGATCGGACTCATGCCAGCCCCCTCCAAAGCAGCGTAAGCACTTGGGCTTGTCGTTCGTACGAACGCCCTCTGCTGGCGGCGGCGTCTTGTTGTAGGAGGTCTTCTTAGTTCTTTCGGCAACGTTCACCTCCTTCTTCATCTTCTTGGAAGGTGGTGTCTCCGCCTTCTTGCTGCTCTCTAGCTCGCCTGGCTGCCCTTCCCCAGCGGACTCAATCTTCTTGATCGAGTTCTTTATCGCCTTGAGGTCGAGGCCATGTTGACGCGCCTCCCAGGTAGAGTACTGGCAGCCACACCGCCTGGTGATCTCCTGAAGGAAGGTGAGGATCCAAGACTCTGCATCGCCCTTGAGCTTGTCCTGAACCTCGATGATGGACTCCAGGTCCTTCCAGGTCACCCGATTGGGTGGCGGGAACTGTGCCCTCAGTTGCTCCTTCACCCGTGTCTGGAAGACCTTGATGCGCAGGTTTTCTACGCAGTCCTCGATGAAGGTGCGCAGCTCTTCGTCGCTCAGCACCTTCCCAGTGTTAAGCTGCATCTCCCTGCGTTGACACATCTTCATGTATGTTAGCCCATCCTGCCCCACCTCCTGTGGCTTCTGTGTCAACAGATCCACTTTCTCTTGCGTTCCCTTCATCATAAACTTCTTGTCAAGGGCAGCGATAAAACCCCTGAGCGCGTAGAAGTACTGCGTGTCACGGGTGCCATCATGTCCCGTCAAGCCTTTCAGCGAAGTTCCATCAGTCAGATAGTCGTTGGAAACCTCCCCTTGGGCGTCTTGGTTCGTCACTGGCCTCGCTATCACCCACGTGGTACCAGTGTTCATTTCATTAAAAGGGGGCCTAGCACACGGGATGGTACCCTCGAGTGGGCCATGTTCACTAGTGTCTTTGAGGACTCGGTCCATGTTGGAGGCCACTACACCCCCTTTCTCATAATTATCACGCCACCAGCTGAGAGTTTGCGAATTCTCGCCAGCCAGACATGCAGGGATGATATCCCACAGATACTCAAAGTCAGGAGGTGTCTCTCTCAGGGTCTTCATCTGCGCATCGGTGAGCGTGCCAGCCCCGGACCTGAGCCTCCTTCTGACGTTGGCGTTGTGCTGCCGCACAAAATTCTCGCACATGTCGGCGAACTCCCTCAGAAACTTGGGACGGTCTTCTTCCTTGGTGCCCGTGTAGATGGGCAGCGTACCAAGGTTGATGCGCGCGGAGTCAGTGTACTCCATATCTTCCTCGAAAATTACCAACGGCTCTTGGGCCTGGACTTGAGGTTGCACTGGTGTTTGGGCTTGGACCTGAGGTTGTACTGGTGCTTGGACCTCAGGCTGGCCACTGGCAGCCCCTTCCTCTTCTTCCAGCTCTGTGAAGTGCTGGCTCACCCGTATCGCTCTCTGGGCACGCCTCTCTGCCCTTTGCTGCTTCTGACGGTCAGTACTGGATTCCGTTGCTATCTTCCCGGTGGAGAAGAGATGCTGGTGTGAAGGCTCTTTTCACTCCACACTTCCAAGCTTACCAGTACGGATGAATCCGTCCCTGGCTTCACCTTTCAGTGCTTTGCTCTAAGTAGCAATCACTGCCAGGATAATCTCGTTCATGACTGGTGAGCACGGTTTCGTCTGTGACTTGACCCTGTCTTGCACTGGTTCTT
Organism: Cymbomonas tetramitiformis; assembly: GCA_001247695.2. Lineage (NCBI taxonomy): Eukaryota > Viridiplantae > Chlorophyta > Pyramimonadophyceae > Pyramimonadales > Pyramimonadaceae > Cymbomonas > Cymbomonas tetramitiformis. The sequence goes on from LGRX02029478.1 coordinate 14,842, forward strand.
CTAGATGTCCAGCAAGGTTGCCTCAGCCCTCAGTGTGCTGGTCCACGCAGTAAATCAGCAGAATGCCAGCATGGGTCAAGTGGCCGCAAAGAATGCTGTCGTGATGGTGTCCACTGACAGTCCTGTTTCGCTCTACGCCTTCAGGCGTACCAGTACGGATGAATCCGTCCCTGGCTTTACCGTCTGGTGCTTTGCTCCAGCAGGATGTCACTCCCCGAAATAGCCCAGCATATAATTCTCAACGCTGCAACCATAGTGGACAATTGGCAACAGGTTCCGCTCTGATCGCTGTCGCTGTACTTTGCAAGACTGGTGAACTTCGAGTGCCGCAACAGTCTGCTTCCCTCAACCTCTTCCAAGGCTTACCAGTACGGACAAATCCGTCCCTGGCATCACCATTCAGAGGTCTCGTTCTTCAGGACTGCTGTTGCACTCTCAGAATTACAGACGACATGTCTGTAATATGGCACATTTTTGTTTTGAAAAAGACTGTTAATTACAGTTCTGACGCTATCGTACAAGAGCAAGTCCCACAAATGTATATCTTTACAAGCAGAAGAATACTGTATCTTATAAATTATCTCATAACACTGCTGTTTTCGCGGTCTTAAGCGAGTCCTGGCTATTTTCGGAATCACTGTTACGAAGGCAAAACAAAAATGAGCGTCTCCCTCACTCTTCCACGCCGCCCTACTTATTCTCACTATCTCTGAACAAGTGTAACACCCGCTTATCTTTCCGTATCTCTTCACTGTCACAACTCCTCACGCGTACCGTACAGCGCGTGTCATATGTTCGTCACAGAGACTGCTACAGCAAGTGTCACAACCCGGCTGAGGTACACGATAAGCCGTGGTTTGTGACAAGCTGCGCACACAGTTTTTGCTCCAGTCGCAGGCACTTGCTCCCCTCTTTGACCTGACTGACATGACTGTTGCGGCTAGGCATGAGGGCAACGAGTTACTGCTTTCGGCTCTGACGTTTCTGGCTCGCCCTGGCTCACCTGCTCGTGACTGGCTTGAGGCCTCTGGGTCTGACGTTCCTGGAGATGGCAAGCGCGCTGCCCTTGAGGTGGTGCGCATGCTCCAGGAACGCTCAGAACCCTTTGACTCTTTTGAGTCGCTGCTGGCGGTTCGCATCCCCAGCAGCGAAGATCCTGACCGTGGCATCCGTGAGTTCAATGGCCTGTTGCGGGACGTTCAGCGTTCCCACAACTTGCCGGAGGACGCGGTGAAGCGGCAGTTTCTCAAGGCTCTCGGCAATGCGGCTCTATACCGTGACTTGGCTAATTCCTTGGCTCGAGCTGACCAGCGGCAGGGCGTGTCTCTTCTGACTATTCAGGCTCGTGTGCGGGAGCAGTTCCGCCACGGCCTGAAAGTCTCTGGCACCCCTATTTCGGCTCTGTCATTCGGCGATGGCGCGTCTGACCTAGCTGCGGCGTTGTCCAGTCTGCAGAAGCAGCTGGAGCGCATGCAGCAGGACATTCGTGACCTAAAGCGGCAGAAGCGGGAAGGGGCACCGCCTGCGGGCAAGCACCTTACCCGCTCTGCTGCTAAGCATCATCGTGCTGGTGTTAAGCCACTTGGCACCGCTCCTCCTGTCTCGTTTGACAAGAAGAGCGGTGCCTTCGTGCCTCACTGCAGAAATGCGGAGTGTGCACAAAGTGGTTTGAAACACTGGCATGCTGAATGCCCCAACGGCGGTCCTCAGTCTGCCCACTACTGTGGTGCAGTTGAGGACTATGAGACTGACTGCCTGGCTGTTCGTTTCCAGCGTTTCTATGACGCTGGGGATGAGCATGCCTTCGAGTCGCTCTGCACGATGGAGGGTCGCCCAGAGGTGTGCGAGCTGTCGGCACATTCTTTTGTGACGGCTGAGCCCACGTCTCTGCGGCACTTTCAGGATGCGGCGGCTTCCGCTCAGGATGCGGCGGCTGACGATGACGGCATGGCTCAGTTTGGTCTGGCCACATTCCACTCGGATGCACGGGGCTCGATTCCGCCACCGCCTGCGGTCCGGCATCCCTCTGCACTCGTGGCTGGTGGTGCGCCTGCGGCTCATGACCCGCCAGTGGTTGTCCCTGTCTCTCTCGGCTTGCCTGGCTCTGTCCCGTCGCTCCAGCTTGGCGACTCTGCACCGGCTCCGCTGTTTGCTGGCATGAGGATTGAGGCTTCTGACATTGGCTCTGAGGTCTCTGACAATGGCCAAGGCTCTGACAATGACTCTGACGGCGGGCAGCGAGTGGCTTTTGGCTCCTTCGGCACTCTTGGGCATGGCTCTGACTCTGACCTTGCTGACGGGGGGGCATCGCCAGCAGCAGCTCCGGTGTACCGTCCGCGGGCTCCTCCGAGCTTTCTCCGATGTGCGTTGGTGTCTTCGATGCTTTGTTGTTCCTTCGTTGCTGGCCAGCGCTACGGCATCTCTGGTTGCCGTGGGCAGTGGTGACAGGGGCCTGGTTGAGCCCGGAGCCACCGCCCGTCGGTCTACAGTAAAACGCGGTATATAAGTACATGGACCTATAAGAAGCTAGCCGCTAGGTTTTAGGCTACTAGCCGTTGAAAGTGTAATGAAATGTCATATTAAATATGGAAAGTCGTTTAAGAAACCAGCCGCTAGCGTTTTTGCACCGGCTTCTTATAGACCGCGTTTTACTGTACTGGAGATTTCTTTGCTTCGATTCCACCACTTAGTGCTGCAGACATCCGTGATTGGCCGCCAGATGATCGAGCTCTTTTGTCTCCTTCTTCAATGCTCAAACCGCCGTGGGATTCTACTTATCTCGGTTCTTCAGTTGCTTTACATTTTGCTGTGGATCCACCTTGCCCGCTTGGGTCTGGTGGTGCTCAATTTGCAACGGACAGCTTACAATTCACTTCGGGTTTCTTCCGTGCTTGCATCCCGACCGCTGAACTCGGCTCTGCTGACCAGCCTCAAAGTGGCTGAGTTTACTTCGATTGTCCTGGCAGCTTGATTAGCTTTAGCCCAGTAGTGGGATGGCCGGGTCGAGACCCCGGCACCCAGCTAGAAGTGATCGGTTTCCACCGAAGTGAATGTTAGGTGTTTGTTTATTGTCTCGTGGCTGTATATCCTGTACCTGCTTTGCTAGGTAGTCACACCCACGGGTGGTGTGCTGGACTTCGGGTTTAGGCTTAGTTATTATGGGCTCTGACTAGCCCCTAGCCTGACCCTGCTTCCGTATCGTGTCCGTGACATCCTAGCACTGTACTGTACAGTAGTACAGTACAGTAGTACAGTCTTGCTTCACTGTCTGGGTTTCCGAGAGCATAAAGCCTCGGCCAGACACTGTTTATGTGATTATCAGTTTGATGCTCAGCGAGCTTAGCCGGACAGCGTATCTGTCTTCCTCGCACTGGGTGTACCCGAGCGTTGCTTGCCCCTTCATCAGCCATATATGGGCACCATGGGGGCGTGTCAACGAACAAACCCATGCGTACGGACGACGTGTGGACAGACGTGTGGACGATCGGAATTTGCCAATCCATACGTCAAAATTGGAGTTTGTTGAAACACGCGTGTGGACACATACATCCGCGCGTGTGGATAAGGGTTTACCCGCATGGATTAGCGAAATCATGCGTGTGAATACAGGTGTCCGCGCACATTCGGTTTATTTACATATATAATACATCGTGTATCATCCGCAATCATCTGAATCAGATGAACTACTACGGTCATCCTCGCTACTACTGTTATCATCGATTTCACGGATTCCTTGCGATCCAACACAATTTGCAAGCAATCAGTTCGTCGTCGAATGGCCAAAGGGACAACATTTCCATTGTACCGGGCAAGCCAAGCCGGCATGAAAGGAACATCCTGAATTACCACTTGATTCTCAATGCTGTTTGCGCGAACGAATGGCTGAGACACGTCCCATGGCATGTCTTTGCGCAGGTAAATGTTCTTGCTGATGTCGTCCGCAAGCGCAGCCGCCTTTGGGTACAACGACCATATCGCAAAAATGAGACACGCGGATGTCTCATTATATTCTCATTTTTTGAAAAGTTATGATAATGAGGTTTTTTTTATATGACTAAATAGCATTTGGAGAGTAGATAATGACACGTTATTTCAAAATTTGAAATTTTAGGGTATAGCCCGATTTTTTGGGGTTTCCAGGCGATTTTTCGCCCCGTTTCGGACGGTGCTCAGGTGTCAATCGGCGGAAGTTATGATAACGAGGTTTTTTTTATATGACTAGATAGCATTTGGAGAGTAGATAATGACACGTTATTTCAAAATTTGAAATTTTAGGGTATAGCCCGAAATTTTGGGTTTCCAGGCGATTTTTCGCCCCGTTTCGGGCGGTGCTCAGGTGTCAATCGGCGGAAGTTATGATAACGAGGTTTTTTTTATATGACTAGATAGCATTTGGAGAGTAGATAATGACACGTTATTTCAAAATTTGAAATTTTAGGGTATAGCCCGAAATTTGGGGTTTCCGGGCGATTTTTCGCCCAGTTTCGGGCGGTGCTCAGGTGTCAATCGGCGGAAGTTATGATAATGAGGTTTTTTTATATGACTAAATAGCATTTGGAGAGTAGATAATGACACGTTATTCAAAAATTTGAAATTTTAGGGTATAGCCCGAAATTTGGGGTTTCCAGGCGATTTGTCACCGAGATTCGGGTGGTGCTCAAGTGCCATTTGTTGAAAGTGGTGATAATGACGATGTTTTCAGCTTGGATACGTCAAAGTCATTCCAAACAAACTGAGTCTGAAGAAACTTTTGTTCATATCTTACATACACCCCGAGAATGGGAGGCTTTAATGTTAAAAGCGGTGGCACCCACCTTAAATCTAGGGGGTGTAGGTCTGCACGAGACTGTAACTGTGTGCGTAGCACAAAAAATCAACAAAAACCGACAAAAGGCAAGAAGAATGCTACCAGATAAGACGTTGGTGCTATGAAAATATACAGTCTTTATTTGAACAGGCAAAGCACCCAGGGTTAGGGGTTTTCTTGCGGGCGCGGTATTATTCATTGTACAGGCCGGTACATACGATGGCAGTGCAGGTGCGATCTCTCAGTTCGTTTGCTGGCTGGCTTATTAAGCATAACTACCTATTTGCTAACAGACATGTACAGGTCAAACGTTTGCACAATCACCTTGGCGCGCAGAACTTGTTCAGACACTTCCAGGTGCTGGGCGAGCTCCTTGTACCCGTTGTACTGTGCGATCGCCGACCGTTTCTTCTCCGGGTCCTCGCCCTTCAAGTCTGTCCAGAGGCTTTCTCCTAACTTCTCCGCGTCAGCTTTCGCCGCCGGGGTGAGGTCGAACTGACCTGGCCACTGCGGACCTGCTCGTGGTGGAGAAGCGAACATCGCCGGTCGTGATGGAGGAGAGGCTCCCGGGACTTTGGAGCCCGTTGGCGTCGTTAAAGCAGGTGACCCTCCTACTGCGCCGAGCGCTGGCGCTCCCGGGTAAAAGCCTCCTCCGCCCAGTTGGAACATTTGGGCGAACGGGCCTGCTGCTGTTACTGCCTGTTACCGGTGACGTACCAACCGCCCCCCCCCACACCAGTTACAAGTTCCGTGTCTTTCAATCTGGACCTCAAGCCAGAGTTCCCTCCTCCACAATAAACACAAACAACTTGAACGTAACAACTAGCTCCTACCTGCACGGCTGTCTTCAGGATCTCCCTCATCGCTGCAGCCTCCGAGGCGTGGTGATTGTTAATCTCCTTCAAGGTGTCCGCGTTCTTGTCTAGCATCCTCTGTTGGGCCAGTGCATTATTTTCGAGCATCTTCGCCTGGGCGTCGTGGGACATTTTCGCAGTCTCGGCAGTGGTCCTTTGGAAAGACTCCGTTGCCTCCTTCAAAAGCGAGTCCCGAGAAGTAAGGGCCTTCGTGTTCTCCTCCAGCAAAGCCTGCTGCGCCTTCGTCTTCTCCTCCAGCAACACCTGCTGCCCTGACCAGAATGAACCCAATGGTGTCTGGTGCTCCACGGCACGAGTCTCCTCCCGTTGCTTCGCCTCGGCCATCTGCATCTGCAGGGCTTCAGCGTGCTTCGTCGTAAGGAGCTCCACTGTCTTACGGTTTTCCTGTCGCTCGGCAGACAGGGCCGAAGCCAGCTGTTTTTCCCCGCGCAGACGTTCATCCTCCACCTTCTTCTGCATCTCTTCTCGAAGGCTCGCCAGTGTCTCATCCGCCTTCTTCTTCTCGGCCTCCACTGCTTCCTTGGCCTTCTTCAGCTCATTAAGGTCCCGCTCGCTTTCTTCACGTTTCCGCTTGTCACCGACGCTCTGCAGCCTCCGCGTCTCGTCGTCCACCGACACCGCGAGCAAGGCACTCCTCAACTCCCCCTCTTTCACGTTCTGCGGAGGTCCGTCCATGCGTAACAAAACATCGGTCAGTACGTACCAAGCTGTAACAAAAGAACAGACGATTATAACTCAAGCAAAACTCCGTACTCACCTGCTTAGCCACATGCATGGCAACTGCTTCCGGCGGAGGCTGCTTCTTCCCCCCGCGCCGTCCGACGTCGCCCATGTCTTCGTCGCTGCTGTCATGCTCTTCGGCAAGATCCATAGGTACACGCACTACCGGTACCGGGGCTTTGCCCTTCCCGCCTGGGATAGGGGTCGTGGTCTTCGGGGTGGAAGGCGGCTTCCGCGAGCTTCCAGTCGGGAAATCCTCAAACATGGCGGTTTGGCCCTTGTTGCCTAAGACGATCTTCCCCACTACTCGCGCAGGGGCGTTTTTATTGAATTGGCTGCCCGCCAAGCACCACTTCCTAGCCTCAAACCTCCCAACAGCCTCTTTGCCCAGCTTCTCTGCTTCCTCGATCTTCTGCCAGAACATCCCCAGGACCTTATTGAACAACCTGTAGTGCTCGTTCTCCTTGTCAATTTCTTGTTTGGTTATCGGCCCATCTTTTCTGTTTTCCACCAGGCGCGTGACGACGCCTGTCAGAGAAGCCTTCGAGCCACTCTTCTTTGTTATTTGCACGTGCGGGTAGTCGCCGGCATACTTCTCCTTTCGCTTCATCTCCAGCTTCCGGTCATACACAGCGGAAGCCTGGAACATCGTGCAAGTAACCTCGCCCGGCTTGGGGTGATTGCCGTTTATCGCCATGTAAGTGGCGTGCCACTGGCCAACCCATGTCAGGCAAACGAACCTGTGGGCACCAACAACCTCCTTATTCATATATCTTGACTATGTATTACAAACGAATGTGTTACACATGAAGTTGGGTCAGTGACAGGTTCATGGTCAGGCAAACGAACCTGTGGACACCACGAAACTCCTTGTGCATGGTGGTGGACACCCTCATCCCTTGCACCACTTCATACCGGAACTCCAGGTACCGCTCGCACTTGATAGAAGCCTTGAAGGCTGGGATGGTCGACTTTCCCTCCAGTATGCCGCTCTTGTTCAGTATCTTGTTTACCTGCTGATCAGGAACAAACTTCTGATAACTGACAATCACCCCGCTGTTCCCCACTTCCTCGGAAAGACGCGCGTCGAGATATTTCGGGCTGGTCTTCGGGTCAGCTGATATCGTGGTTTTCAGCTTATCTATAGGACCTTTGCCTGCTGGCAGTGCAATCCTGGTAATACCCTCCACGTCCTGGAACTTTTCAATACAAAAAAGTAGTGCCTCTTGAACAGTACCCAAAACTTCGCAATCGTGTCGGGGATGCAATATAAGGATGGCGTCCGCGTAAGGACAGTCCTTTGGCATCTCGTACAACATGGTCTTCACCGTCGAAACGAACGCCAACTCGGGTTGCAGCCTTTTGTTCTTCAGCTTGAAGGACAGAAGAAACCCCCATCGTTGCGGCCTCCGGCTCCTTTTCGCTTTTGGGCTCCCAGGTCGAAGGGTCGGTGGCGTCCGTGCAGGCTGCAGAACCTTTAAGCACTTCTTCCATCTCCGGGGTATGATCCTGGTTAAAACTAAATGGCTCGCTGATTTCACAGCCACTGTTCTGCAACATCAGGACCAGGTCAGCGTAGGTGTATGGCGCCTCCAACGTCCAATTTTCAATTACCTGCATGTGCTGGTCAGCCACCGCACCCCTCGTCTCGTGTTCTTCGCTGGCAATGGGGTTGTCTTGAAGTACCATTTGTGCCAGCGCTACGAGATCCCACCCTTGATCGGTCTCCTCGTCCAACCCAGTCAACATGATGCCCGGGAGGTCCACGGTTTCTGGTACCTGATTCAACAACGTAGGACCACTGGCTTCGCCAGAGGACACCGCCGTCTCCCCCAAGTCCCCCTGCTCCAAGGCTTCAGACGCTGTCTTAGCCAATTTCGACACTTGAGTGGGTTCAAGGCTGTCGCGACGGTCGCGGGGATCCCAATTCAGCGACTGTTCGGAGATCGTCAACGGCTGTAGTTTCGCTTGCATGTGCGCTGCCCTGTCCGCTGTTGTCACTGCCGACCAGCAGAAGCTCGTACTTCTTCTGCATCAGCTTTATCCGATAAAGGCTCCTACCGTGCGGATCCCATGCATCCTCTGGTGCTGATTGGGTAAATGATGGTTCAGCTGGTGTTTCTGGTTTCCCCGAGCCATACGGTAACCCTTCGTGCACCTTGTCGATCTCATCGTTCGACATGCGCGCTATTTCTCCGAAGGCGGACTCGGCAGGCAACTGTTGCCCCGTATACACAGCAAACTTCTCGTCCTCGTAAGTCATTTCGTCGAAATACCTGTCAAGTTCCTGCCGTTCAGACTCATTCAACTTTCGACTGTGGGCATCCTGAAGCAGGCACAACATCCGCTGCCCCAGATTGAAAGCCTCGCGGCCTTCAGGCTGCACGATGTAGTGTGTGCCGTTATCCACTTCTAAAGCAACCTCCACAAGATGTCCTGACTCTGTAGGATCTAAATATCGGACCATGACCTTCTTGTCCTCTATTGTGTGAAAAACAACACACAAAACATAGTTCGGAGGGTCCCTAATCTCGGCGGCGAGATTGAGAGCAACCAGTTCCCCACGGTCCGTATCGTTCCCCCGAAGCAAGCGAGGTGTCCCTCCATCAGATGGTTCGTTCAGAATGTTGCAGAGGTGCTTGCGGACGAACGCTTCTCCCGGCGCCGAACCTGAGGACACGCGATGTTCCATCAAGAACACGGAGGACGCGACAAAGTGAAAATTAGGTTTTCGAACAGTACCTGGGGATGATGGTTGGGACAAGACAGACTCGTCTGCTCTATCCCTCATATCCTCCAGAAGATCCAAGCAAGTCATGTGGGCTTGTAATTCCCAATCCGTTTTCGACTTTTCGTCCTCGCGGTCTCCGGTCCAACGTGCGCAAACTTCTTTTAAGGGGGATTCATATCGGTCCAGTCGGTCCGTCCAGTCCGTCCAGTCCGTCCAGTCCGTCCAGTCCGTCCAGTTTGGACGGACTGGACGAACCGGACCAAACATTCTTAACATTCTAAGATTTCGCAAAATAGGGCTCCCATACTTAAGCCCATACTTAAGGAGGGTAACGCGTCGGCCCGCGTCGACGCCTGCGTTTTCACATACTTAAGAAAATTTAAATTTTTTCTTCATACTTAAGGAATATACACTGACTCCCCCCTCCCCCCCTAACCAGGGACTCAGGGGGTATAACCCAGTCGTATGCGAGTGTCAAACGTGCGTCAGAGAGACGAACCCAACGACAGAGCTTGACAATCGTATACGATTGTCAAACGTGGGTCAGGCAGTAGCCCTGTGATTTTTTGCATCCGCCCATGCCCTCCTAGGCAATATTTAAATCGCTTGAGGCCTTTAGGAGGATCATTTCCCATTCTTTCCTAGTCCGGTCTATACGGGCTATATAGAAATTATTAATGAACACGCGATACACAGGTCTGACAATCGTGTACGATTGTCAAAACTGTTTCCCAAACGAATTTATTTGTAATTGTTTTGTTGTTAGTAAAAACCTTACACCGACAACATGAGTGATTAACATGGGTGATTAACTGGTAATTAATAAATTGTGCGGGGGGGGTCAGCTCGTCACTACCACTAAGTAGTTGATTCGATTAATAGAATTGATTAACTAGCTACAAACGGTTAGTGCGAATTGATTAACTAGCTAGGGTCAGTTAGTTAATAAAAATGAAATTGATTAACTAGCTAGTAACAATAACTGGTGGTAACTGGGTCTAACTAGTTAACGGGCCCAACTAGTTACGCCCCTTATTGAAAACTAACGTAGAGCAAAATGACAGATGTAAAAACTCTGAAATCAAGCATTCCAAAAAAGGAAATCTGAAATCTAGCGTAGAGCAAAACTAGCAAAATTTGAAAAATGGAAATCTAACGTAGAGCAAAATGACAGATGTAAAAACTCTGAAATCAAGCATTCCAAAAAAGGAAATCTGAAATCTAGCGTAGAGCAAAACTAGCAAAATTTGAAAAATGGAAATCTAACGTAGAGCAAAATGACAGATGTAAAAACTCTGAAATCAAGCATTCCAAAAAAGGAAATCTGAAATCTAGCGTAGAGCAAAACTAGCAAAATTTGAAAAATGGAAATCTAACGTAGAGCAAAATGACAGATGTAAAAAATCTGAATATCAATCTGATTGTCAAAACCAGCTTTTCCGCAGACTCTAAAAGACTTAGACGTTAGACCCCCAAAAAGCCTGCAACCATGAGTTTTCGAAGAATGTATGCATGAATAACCCAAAAAACAAAATGAATGGGGCAAACCGGTGCTAAATTTTTCGAAGAATGTTTGCAGCAATAACCCAAAAAACAAAATGAATGCTGGGCAAACCGGTGCTATATTTTTCGAAGAATGTATGCATGAATAACCTAAAAAAAAAAAAGAATGGGGCAAACCGGTGCTAAATTTTTTCGAAGAATGTAATGCATGAATAACCTAAAATAAAAGAATGGGGCAAACCGGTGTAAAAGTTTTCGAAGAATGTATGCATAAATAACCTAAAAAATAAAAAATAATGGGGCAAACCGGTGCTAAATTTTTCGAAGAATGTATGCATGAATAACTTAAAAACTAAAAAGAATGGGGCAAAACCGTGCTAAATTTTTCGAAGAATGTATGCATGAAGATTGCATTCCGCACATAATATAGTGAAGTTTAGTCAACTTTGAAATTCGCAACCAATTGCCAAAACCAGCTTAATTCTACAGACTCTGAAAGAATTAGACACAAAAAAAAAAAACGTCGCCAGCTTTGACAATCGTGTACGATTGTCAAACCCAGCTTTTATACAGACAAGAATTAAAAATAAAAAAAACGTCGTCAGCTTGGACAATCGTATACGATTGTCAAACCCCTGGAGCTTTTCTATACAGACTCAAGAATTCTAAGACTTAAAAAAACGTCGCCAGCTTTGACAATCGTATACGATTGTCAAACCAAGCTTTTCTACAGACTCAAGAATTAGACTTAAAAAAACGTCGCCAGCTTTGACATTCGTATACGATTGTCAAAGCTTCGGA
>LGRX02029479.1:4601-90533 GCA_001247695.2 Cymbomonas tetramitiformis
TACCGGAATATCCTAGTTCACTAGATATCAGAGGGTCCCGAACTGTGTGGATAAACTCTCATAAGATAAATAAACCTAAGCTAGATATACCCGGAACGGTCTCGCAACGGTCTCGGAAACTAGCCTACCTGTGACACAGCGTGTGTCACAGCACGAACCTATAGATCAGTCAGCAGTCCAGTGTTGGTCCTAGGGGTCTGTCATAGGGGCCTGCACCGGGACTCCCAGTCAGGGCTGCCTATACAGATTCCAGCACACCACCCCAGCACTGTGGGTGGTGACTGGCTAGGAGAGTCAGAAATGTAAATCTCTAGGGCAGAAGCCAGGGTGACAAGTCCTAACCGCTAATCCAACTGTGCTATTCTGATACACAAATTGGAAACCTCTAACCAGCACAAGAGAAACCATACAGGCGATGTAAGTCCTGCTAAACCACTGAAAAGCTCTGTGCCAGTAAGTCAGATTGAAGAGTTCAAAGGTGTCAAAGTAAAATCATAAACCAAATTGAAGACCGTGTTGATGTCAAAGTAGATCTCAACACACCACCAGACTAGTGGTGTACTGCCAGAACCAGAAACATAACTACTCGGGGTCAAAGGCCAGAGGAGCACCGTCACCACAATGAGCACCGTAGTGGCCCGCAGTAGCACGGCGGAGCAATACGGGGCGGCCAAAGTGTAAGGTGTCGATCACTGAAAAATCATTCGCCAGAGAATTTGACGGAGTCGGTGTTGCTGATTCGTCGATCACGGGAGGCTGCACCACACCGGGGTGCTGCCAAGTGCTGCCTGACGGTGGGGCCTCGTCATCCGAAGACGATGCCGGCGACAGCGGAGGACCGTCCTCAAATAACATGGCAGGCGGCGGCGGCCCGGGATGCCACGGCACCGGAGCCATATAGAGGCCCTGCCGCCTCTGTACCCGCCGGTGGAGACGAGGCGGAATAGCACACGGCACCGTGACAAGCGGCGCCTCCTCTCCCCTGCACAGCACAGGCTGCGACGCAGCCCGACCCGATACCTGCACAGGGTCGATGTCGTTGGCCACCGTATAGGTGGCAGCTCCCACTCCCATGACAGAAATCAAGAGAATGAAGGAAAGAAGGACGGGCATCCCCCACAAGCCCGCGTGGGCGGGGAAGCCCCACGGAGGCTTTCCGCAGCCGTGGCTGCGGGGGGCACCGTCATGCCAATCTCCCAGAGCACCACCAGAGTGAGGTGCCCGGGCTGCGGGCGTCGACGAGTGATTTGCCGAGATTGTCGAAGCCCGCGGCTTCACGATGAAGCTGCCGTCGGCAAGGTCCTCGTAATCGTCCGTGTCGTAACCCGTGAGATCAACCTGTCCGATGGTGGCGTGGTTCACGGTCTGAACGAACCCAGCGAACTCGCCGTCCGCGTCCGCTGTGGCGGTCAACCGCGCCGATTGAAGTGGCGCGGGCTTCACATCCTTTCCCTGTGAGACAGGCATAGCAGGGGCCGGCACGGCGGATGCCGATGCCGCCGCACCACCTGCCGGAACCTGCTCCTCCGGTGTGGCCACCGCTGCGGCGGGTCCGCACACCAGAGCCGAAGCCTCCTGCCCGATACCGGCAGGAGGCGGGAAAGATGCGTGGGTGTAATGCACCTGCGGGTTGGCCGCGGAGTGAACCTCCGCGGCAAGATCGTCGAGCCGGCGGAGAATGTCATCTCCCTTGGAAGCCGGCTGTTGCTCCACGGTGAAGCCGTAGGCGGACACGTCGATGCCGCCCACCGCTCCCGCACAAAGCACCGCGGGCGGCCCGTACGCGGCTGCCGCACGTGCGAAGGACTCCGCCCCGTCATCCGCCGCCTGCTGGAACAATGCACACATGGCGAGTGCGTGCACCCCCTCTGCGTCCTCCTCGTCGACGGGAACGCAAAATGCCGCGGCAGAGGTGGGCGGGTGTTGGCGCCCGCCCAACGGGCAGTCGCGGTAACGAAAGTGATACGCCTCACCTTTTCCCGCCTTCTTGCACCTACTGCAGAACGGTTTCGCTCGTTGATCGTCGCGGTCGAATCCCACCGGTGGGGCCTTGTGCACATTATTTCTACGGTGCGGCAGCCACTGCCCCACGCGAGGGCCTCTTCGCGCCATGTCAGGGCGATGACTTGCCCACGCTCAGCCCAAGCTAGGCACAAGATATGCCCAGGCTAGGCCCAGGTTAGACCCAGGTTAGGCCCAGGTTAGGCCCAACGCAAGCCCTGAGTTGCCGCTTTCATTGGCCCTCGCTGCGTCTTTCGAGGAGGTTAGGAGGTTCCACCAATGATCGACCACGAGCTGCCGATATATCCGCGGATCCGAAAAGCAAATCTGGAATCGAATCTGCCGTTTCCCGATATTCAACGCGGATGAATACGTGGCACATTGTGGCAGTCCGATCAAAACATTTGCTACGGCCAAAATCGCTCCTCACCCCATAATCTATGACGATGACGATGACACCCGAATGGTGTCATGGCATAATGATTAGGTTAAACACGGCCAGTGTCGGCTTTTACAGAATCGTGTCCGTTTTTGCAATTCCTGTCCGTTTTTGCAGTTCTTAACAGTGGTGTGTGTTTTTTCAACTTGCAACTTTCCAACCGCGATACGCACGATATGCCTAAGCGCAAGTTTAAGCACGAAAACTTGAATGACGCTGAGATGATGGCTTTGCAAACGTCACAGCGATCCCAACGACGGACTTGTGATTCTCATGAAGCGAGTTTCATGAATAGCCCATCCGCCTTTCATGAGTGCGTGGAAGTTGAATACCTCCCCGCCATCAAGCCAATAAACAAAGAATGGACACGGAAAATATTTGATGATGTTCACGCGGATAAAGAGGTACGAGTAAAGCGCACTGTTGTTCCAAAAGAAGTGGCTTTACTCGTAGACAGCTTTAATCCGACGAACTTTATGCACGAAAAGAAGATCAAAAGCCGAACATTTGTCGACTTGTTTGCCGCGGGTTCCGAGATAAATCTAAACTTGAAACCAGTTTTAGAAAGTCGTTTCGGAAAGGCCGAATTCAAGTTTATTTCAGTGGATAGTGACACTCAAGCAAAAAAATGTGAAGGGCTGGGTCCCTATGAACATCTTTCGTGTGCACGACAACTGGAAAGTGTTGGGTCAAAACGTCATTTGTGCACCGCCTACAAGTGGAATGAGTGACGCGGCTATCATGTACTTCGCAGAACACTGCACGGATTTCTGCGCGTTTTTGGTGCCAGACATGTGGCTTGCTGACCGTGCCTATCCACTTCGACGAATGTGGTGGGCGAAAAAGCAAGAAGACAAGCTCATTTACGAGCTCGAGGGTGTTCAAGGCATGCGCTGGATTGTGTGTGTGTGAAAGAGAAGCGCAAAGGCCAAGATCTCTTCGCAAAGACTGGTGTGCAACTAAGTGCTAAGCCAGCAATGAAAAAAGCTTACGCCGAACGCAAGCAGGAAGCACTAGAAAGCGCTCCTAGTGATGGTGGAGATGCTCTTGAGGTTGCTTTGAGGAATGATGCTTCATAGATGCTAGCGATACAAGGTCTCTCGGTAGGAACGCATGTAACATGGAACATACAAAGACACGTATCTCATATCATAGAAGTACATAATTTGAATTATGCACATATCGATGATATTATTGTACCGTGTATGCGTGAATGCGTGTGCGTGTGAAATGCTTTGTGTTATGCTCGAATTTGTCTTTGGACGGAGTGTATATTTGTTGTTGACACTGTTAAGAACTGCAAAAACGGATAGACTTTGCAAAAACGGACACGATTCTGTAAAAGCCGACACTGGCCGTGTTTAACCTAATCATTATCATGGTCAACCGACGCAGTCATGCGATGCTCGTTGTCATCGCGACACCCCCCCCACTTCGTATGTTTTAAAGTTATAATCACGATCTCCGAATTCGCCTGCCAGGTCAAAGCCATCGCAGCACGAACATTGGTGCACAGTTGTTCATGTGCGATGTTGGATTTTGTAAGATTATCTGCTGTGATAAAGATCTTAGGATGCATGGAGCGTCATTGGTGCTTTCGCCCATCTTGGGCCCATCTTGGGCCCATCTTGGGCCCATCTTGGGCCCAGCGACCAACCATTTTACGCCCCTACGTTCACCTTCCTTGGGAGAGTCTTGGGAGAGTCTTGGGAGAGACGAAGGGACATGTCGGGCGCATCGTGGATGTATCACCGATGCACCATCGGTGCACCTTGGGGTCAGAGGCGCGCCGCACGCTAGAAATAATGTGTGGGTCCCCACACGGAATCCTCGCGGTAACTGCCCCCGCTGCTGCTGCGGTCGCTGCTGCACCCGCTCCCGTTGTTGCCGCACAACTGGAGCGGCCTCACCGTGTTGCCGCTGCACGAGCTCCTTCAGCTCCGTGATCTTCTGAAGAAGGGCGTCGTACTCGCTGCTGGAAAGGTGCGCGGAGATGCCGTCCGCGCCAGAAGCCACCTTCCCCGCGCCCGTCTGTGCCCAAGCCTGGTAAATCTCCACAACCATGGAACGGAGCGAAACCAGTGACACCTGAGTCAAGTCAGCGGCCATGGGATAGCGGACATTCACCGCAGCGTAGAAGGTCGGGTCGAGTCGGGTGTAGAGGCTTAATTTTCTGGTAGCCTCCGTCGGCGTCCAGTCAGACGCTCTGTTATCCCGCACCAAACGCTGTTCCTTAGCCAAAATCGGCTGCGGGTCAACGTTTGCGGGATAACGTAACGCGGCGTGCTCCTCCTGCTGCGACTCCCGTAGTGCCACCGGTACACAGCCCTTGATAACGTCGACCAGATCTCGCCGTCCATCTCGGTCAGTCGAAGAGTCCGTACCAGTGAGCCAGACGTAGGCGTTGCTGTGCTTCTCCACCACGAGAGCCAGAACGTCGTACAAAAGGCCATTCACCCGGCCGACCACCGGAGCCAGAGGGTCGTCGAGGTCAAAGGCACACAGCTCCAGCCCAGCCGACTGAAACTCTGTACGCAGCTGCACCACCAGGTCGGACAGAAGGCCAGCGTCGTCCGTACCGCGAAAGTGATGTTTCTTGTCACCAAGAATATCCTCACGGATACTCTTGGCCCAAGCCCGGTGGAGACGCGCCTTGTAGATCTCGTCCACCAACTTGGATTGCTCCTGCAAGTATTGTCTGACGGCCACGTCCTCGTCTACGTTCGATGCAGGGTTGGGGGTAGGAACAAAAGGCGTAGCAGCCGTCGGCGTGTTCCGTACCCCGTCGATCAACCTCAGAGAGGCGTCAATGTCGCTGTCCCTCGTAAGGGACTTCTTGCTCCGTGTTGTCACACCCATCTCTAGATAAGCCTGAGGGGAGGCGGTACGCTGCAGCACGTTTGGGTAGGGTCGCGGAGAAAATGCGACGTCACAGATACGGACCGAGCGGTCGAGCCATGCGAGCGAGGGGCAAAGGAAGATGTCGTCGAAGTCAAAGGTGCCAAGGTCACCAGCCCAAAACTCGGTAGCAAGCGGGATCAGAGCGTGCAGAAAACCGCGAATGAACATTGCGACGACGAAACCCGATCCAAGCCGGCACCCCATAGCTGCGGCTCAAGTCGCTCACCGCAAGCCGCTCATCTCACAACTCCCGCTGATACCCAAACGCGCAAACGCGCACCACCTCTCCGAGCGGCTGTTTAGCCAATCATGGCCAAACTAGCAAGTGGAATAAAGCGTGGATGGGGCCACGACCTACCGGGATATCCTAGTTCACTAGATATCAGAGGGTCCCGAACTGTGTGGATAAACTCTCTTAAGATAAATAAACCCTAAGCTAGATATACGTACCCGGAACGGTCTCGCAACGGTCTCGGAAACTAGCCTACCTGTGACACAGCGTGTGTCACAGCACGAACCTATAGATCAGTCAGCAGTCCAGTGTTGGTCCTAGGGGTCTGTCATAGGGGCCTGCACCGGGACTCCCAGTCAGGGCTGCCTATACAGATTCCAGCACTCTATGCGTCTTTACCCGTGTCATTTTACCTTAATTCGCCACGCTTGCCGCTTGTTTGTGTACTTTGAGCGGATTTTGAAATCTTGCGGGCGACTTGGCCGTTTTTGACCGCTTATAACTTACGGAGCACTTGGGCTCAGACATTTTCCTTTGGAGGGTATTTTTACTTCGCCAATCCCGGCCGTGTTACCGAGTTTCGTGGGCATCGGAGCAGATTTTGAATTTATTTCAGATTTGGCCCCTTCCTTGAAGGGGGCTCACCCTTATCGTCAGGGTTTCATCGCGTCGGTGCTTCGCTTACGGTTACCATGACTACCGTGGATTCTTCCGATAGATTCACCACTCCGGTCCCGGCTGGGATCGACACGCGGAGGGCATTTCCCTTCAGCGACGGCCCTGAGGAGCCTGTGCCCCCTACACCTGTAAAGAATCGCCCACTTGCGGGTGATGAGACAGGCGGTGCTGTGGTTATCAGGGAATTCCTTAAGGACTGCCAGACTATTCTCCGCGAGCCTGGTCACCGCGCCAGTATCATTCAGCAAGTTCGTGACCAGTGCCGGCCCACCCACATCAAAGCCTCGGAGTGGGTATTCGACATCGACAAAATCAAGGGCCAAGTGCCTCGGGAAATCGCCTTGGACCGCTTCACTCAGGCGGTAAAAACCCAGCTGACTGACTTCAATCTCCAGTTTGCCACGGTATTTCACCCGACAGACCTCACTACATCTGTTCTCCCTGAAGCCACTCGTATCCTCTACCGCATCCTGACGTCATTGGTGCGAGGATCATGCCTTCGGCTCATTGAGGAGTCGGCTACGGTGTCTCCGGATGATGGACGCCGTGCATGGCTCGTCATCTGCCGGGCCGTTGCCAGGCGACGCAGGCCGTGGGTGTCCCATGGTTACTTATTCGAGACAGCGCCGGCGATCGAGCTGCTGGAGGATGTTGACCCCGAGCCCTATATTAAGGGTTTCATGCAGCACCACACCGCTGTCCGGTCCGAGCTCAGACCTGGTATAGATCCTGACGATGTGTGGGGTGTGGGGTTCGCCTTGGACCTCCTCACCCTTCGCATGTGCCCTCTGTATTATAAGGATCTTCTGCAGGAGTGGAGTTCCAAGACGGCCGAGGGCAGAGAGAAGCGGGCTCTCGGCATTCAGCAGTTCACGTTGGCCGTAAAGGCCTTCCACCAGCAGCGGACAGAGGAAAAGAAGCTGCTTAAAGAGAAAAAGAAAAAGGATGGGGTCTCCGCGTTGGCGGCCTCACTCCTCTCTGGGGAGTCCCCTTCTGCCGCCCTTATGGCCCGTGCGGGCATCCCGCAGACTCGCATTGTTGGTGGCCGCAGGCGTGACGAGCCCAGACACCCGCCACAGACTCGGGATGCTCAGCCGCAGGCGTCCGGGCAGGGTGCTCACCGGTCTGGGGGCGACAGGGGTACAGCTCCCCGCGCCAGACCGGGCCGCGGCGGGAAGAATCGACAACAGAACATGAAGGGGCACAGGAAGGGCTCTCACCCTTCCCCTCATGCCCCTCCACCGCGGACTCAGGGGCAGCGGCAGCCTGCATCCGGTGGTTCACCGACTGCCTTGAGAGTGACCCGAGATGCACAGGGCCGCCACACGGTCCAGTGTTGGGACTGCGGCGGCCCTCACTTCCGCCGTGATTGCCCTGGAGGGGTGCAGCGCTTGCCTCGCTCAAACCCTACGGCGTTCAGCGTTTTCACTGTGTCACTAGGACATTCTAGTACTATGCAACACAGGATGGATTTGGTGGTGGGACACAGGAATCTGGGGGCCGCAGCATATGCACTCTGGGCAGGCTTCCGTCCGGTGGGGCAGGCAAGGCAGGCGAGGCAGGCGCGATGGCATCGTCGAGGCTTTTGGAGAGCAGCATGATGGATGATGTGCGGCGGGAGGCGGATCATCTGAGCACTGTGGGGGGTCAAGGAGGGGGCACCGCCGAGGGGCGATCTGCAGGGGCGGCGCATGCGGCGGCACAGGCGGGCCCACCCAGGCGGCGCGTCACGAAGGTCCAGGATATCTTGGTAGAGCGGCGAGATGACCTGTCATCGCCGTGCCCAGAGGGTGGGGTCTTGACTCCGTAGCAGAGCGGGGCCTCGCCGGAGCAAGCAATGGCCTTGGCTGAGGGAGGGGTGGCCACCTTGAAGCGGGGGCGAGGGGGCGAGCAGGCGGGTGGCCGGACTTCTTGAGGGGGTTGTTGGCATGGGGGGAATGAGCGAGGGTGACGAGGGAGGTGTGGGGAGGCTCGCGGGTGGAGTTGACACATGCCTGGCCCCTCGTCAGAGCCCGGGGGACCATCCCGGCAGGGATGACCGCCACTTACAACAGGTGTGCACGGCAGCATACGGCGTCTCATCAGCTTCTGTGCACACGGGGCGAGGTTGTTGGCCGTGCCGGAACTAGCAGTGAGCCGCTGCCGGGAAGGCGACGACCAGATGGTGAACTATCGCGGCCACCGGGAGGGCTTGAGACACACAGGCAACCGGACTGTGGGGATGGGACCCCAAGTAGTAACAGTACGGCACGACAATTGTAGGGTGTAGTGTAGCGCATTGCTCGAGTTTGCCGCTACCTCGCAAGGCATTCAGTGCAAGGGCTTCAGTCACGGGGAGTTGGTGCTGTGGGGAGTGGGGTTAGGGGACTACCGGCGCAAGTCGGTGGCGGGGGCGCAAGTTCGGATGAAGGCGGCCTAGTTTATCATTATCAGCCCCTTGGAACAGCCCTTGGGGATTCCGGCCGTGGCGTGGGTGGGCAAGCTCGCTTGAGACCATGCTCTAGGGGCGGGTAGGCGGCCGGGGGTGGTCCCGAATGTGGGCTTGGTGATAAAGAGATGGCTCGACGGAGTGACGGAGGTGAGCCGGCTTCGGAAACACCGCAGGGCAGTCGCAGGGCAGTCGCAGAGGGTCACGTGACCCAGGTGAGGATTAGGGAGCAGCGGGGTGGTCCTGCGCGTAGGCTTGGTGGTGGAGATATGGCTCGCGCAGCTCGGGGACAGGAATGAACCGGCTTCAACCTTCAGCGCACAAGGCAGCCGTGCGCCGGCGGTGTGCGGATGCAGAGGGGCTCGGGTGGCTCAGTGACGAGGCTTAGGGGATCCCATTCGCTTCACTAGTGAGCTCCGGAGAATCCGGGTAGGTGTCCCGAAGTGTGTGCTGAATCCTTTGATCCCCGGCGTGGGTACCGCATAGCGCACCCGGTCTTCTGTGGCTACGGTGCGGTACCAAAGGTGTCGGTCCAAGGATAAGCAGACACACACACACAGAGAGAGAGTGTGTGTCGGAGTGTCCCTACATGTACTTTGCAATTGTGTGCTATAAATGAAAAGCTTCACAGGATTAGGATTTTTGCCGAACGCATGGCTCCAAAACCGACCAACAAACATCCGGAATTCGAAGGTGAGGATGGTTAACCCTGACTTTTGTATTTCGCCGATGTTGTGTGGCGAAGCTTTAGTAGCGTACACAGATTGTATCTATCGCTACAACGAAATACGCGGTTGACTTTGTGACTCATCGCAATGTGATGAGAAACGTATAAAGCACCATACCATATATACATATTTTTAGAGTTCTTACTACCAGCGGGCACATGGGTTGGTTTGGTGTCAAAACTTACTTTTCGATTACGGTACGAGAAGTGGGTCGGATGTTAGTTAGATACATCTTGATGCATATGCGGAAGGATTCATATACAAAACGATGCTATCAGCTTGGAATTTCTTCTAATAGTTTGAAGCGATTTAAATGGCATTAGCCACAGTGGAAGGCGTCAGTAACAGTGGATGTACAATGCACTAAAGTTATGTTCACGTCAAACATTGACGAAGACGTCTACCGTTAGTGCTCTGGCCTAAATGCACATATCCTGCCTCATCCCACAAGATGGTTAGTATAGGATTCTTCAATGTCACCTAGTGCTCCTAGAAGTACTTAAAAAATTAAATGATATTGTTCAGACGGGAGCACCGTGTGTGCTCATTGCCATAACGAAACTTTAGTACTGTAGTTGTTATCAGGTGCACATCGAAATGGTGAGTATCGTTGTGCATTTTACGATATGCACAGTACTCACCAGTTCGGTTTGAACTGCTCGAGGAACGGAAGTATCGGTCCCAAAAAATATCGATAATGATATTCTACATTTCTAAGTGCGGAAGCAGCTGGCACGACGAAGTGAAAGGAGAAATAGCAGAACCAGCTATCATATTACCGGGAGACATCGGCAAACAAGCCCTTCCAGCCACAACCCAAAAGATCGCAGTAGGTGGGTGTGTCCATGTCGTTGTCCGTTTACAAAAAAAAAAACTTTCAAGAGGTACGCTTCATACTCGTGGGTGCTTCTGCAGTCTACACGGTGTCATGACCTTGTTTAACCGCAGGGGTAGACCAAGGGGGGGAAATCATGACCAAAGAGATCACGGTCGGTGTGTCCACGGTGTTGTGTTTTTTTAGGAGTACCGTCACAAAGGCACACGCTTCATACTCGTGGGTGCTTCTGCAGCCAACACATGAGCTTCACGAAAACCAGAGATAGACCACGGGGGAAGATGTAGAGGCCCGCAGGGAAGAAGGGGCGGGGGGTGGTATGCTCCTGAAAAGTAGTATCGCGAAGGGGGGGAAAGATGCCTACTGGTGAAGAAAGCCAACTTTAACAGCAAGTAGCGACAGCCGCAGCAAACCCAAGATGTGAGAAGTCTGTCTGAGCCTTGCACAAACGCTGAAATACAACTCTCAGGGAAAGAGAGGGGGTGCTGTTCAACTCTTGCCGCTGCTATTCAAGCACAAACGCCAAAGTTTGACCATCAGAACAGTGCAAAAATTTTAGACATGAATACACGAAGAAGAAAAAAAATAACACTCGCAGGTCAACGCGGTATGTTACAGTTCTGAGGCGAAAGCTCACGCTTCCCACTAGGGGCCCGGACACCGAAGTGTAAAGTTCCTATGAGAGTTGCGGTCTTCCCAGAAATTGCGTCGGGGAACGCCATAATACAAGAAGCAAAAAGAACTTTACAACCAGAGACAATTCTAAGGATGCTCGATCACGGATCAAAACACCGTTTGTCTGCTCGTGGCATGTTCCTCAAGCTTCCTCAACCTTGGTGCCGTCATCGGCAGTTTCAGCATCGCCGCTTTCACCACCCTCACCCTCGGCTGTCCAAAGTGTCAGGTTATCTCTCAGCAGCTGCATAATAAGAGTGCTGTCCTTGTATGTCTCTTCGCTGAGGGTGTCCAACTCCTGAATGGCCTCATCGAAAGCATGCTTGGCAAGTCCGCAAGCTTTTTCGGGAGAGTTCAGCACTTCATAGTAAAACACAGAGAAGTTGAGAGCTAAGCCAAGACGGATTGGGTGAGTGGTAGCAAGCTCAGTGCTTGCAATATCTGTCGCTGACGTGTACGCGAGGAGTGAGTTCTCGGCCGCTTCCTTACGGTCAGATTCTGTCTTAAACTCGGCCAGATAGCGATAGTAGTCACCCTTCATCTTCAGGTAGAACACCTTGGATTCACCGCCGGTGGCGGCAGGCACTAGGTTGCCATCGAGGATGCTAAAGATTTCGAGGCAAATAGACTCGAGCTCAGCCTCAACCTTCTCACGGTAGCTTTTGATGGCCGCTTCCTTGGTCTCCTCCCCCTTTTGCCTCTCCTTCCCTTCGATAGAAGTCAAGATCCTCCAAGAAGCCCGGCGAGAACCGATCACGTTCTTGTAGCCCACGGACAGGAGGTTGCGTTCCTCGACGGTCAAATCCGCTTCCAACTGCACGACTTTCTTCATGGCCTCAACCATTTCGTCGTAACGCTCTGCTTGCTCAGCAAGCTTTGCAACATAGGTATAACCTTCGCGGTCCATTTCAGGAAGACTCATTTTTTACGTTTCTATAGGGACTTGTTAAACGGCTTAGTGAAAACGGTTTTCGTTCAGGGATTCCTGCACGACTGCAATAAGTATGCTGTGTGGTGTCGCCTGACTGCTGCAGTCGCTGCTGCAAGAACGATAGGTTCAAAGTTGATTGACTCGGAGAGGACGAAATCCACATCGTTGATCATACTAGATACTTGATTCGTAAATACTTTATATACGTTGCGTCACACAATCAAACAAGAGGCGGTCAAGCGAAGGTCGTGGAACATGCGGTGCGGTAGAGCCCTAGTCAAGACCAGGCCGCGGCCGCGGCCGTGAGACTACAAGTGACACGAAGTAGACCCCACCCCGCCCCGGCGCGGACGGGGCGTATCGTGGGACCGACGCGCGCGAGACGTCACAGACGCAAGACATAGACATAGACATAGACAGCTCATGAAGTCACGATCGATGTTTGCGAAGCGTGAACTGAAGTCAACAGTCGAGTGGTCAACTCAGAATTCACGCTCCAGTCCGCGGCGTGCCGCGGCGTGCACAAGAAAACTCATAACTCAGAACTGGAGCCTATTTTAAAATCTCTGTTTAAAATCGTGATCATTCATCATAAATTTAAAAGGACATACAAATTGAAATTTCAAATTGAATTTATCAATTTAAATTTAGGAATAGATTTTAGATAGGATCTAGGATCAAGGATGCGGGATCGTGTGGGCGTCGCGTCGGGTCCGTTGAAACCGATTACGGAATAAATTAAAAATTATACTGTGACATGACATGACATCTCATCTCGATGACATGTACAGTCATAGTCGACCGTACTGACGTACGGCGATTTTCATGTGTAATGAACTCTACTAAATACACCATCTTCTGACTCAAGATGCATCGAATATACCCGAAATATAAATTACTTTAAACGATCTGGATTTAGCAAGATCTTGATCCGACTGCTTTCGTGGATGAAGATAATGATGGAGAACTCTGGCAAACTGCCGTACGGCGTATTAAGAGTGTAATGAAAATCCTCAGATGCGAATTATATTTTTCATTATTTACAAATTCCGTACAGCCGTTCGATTACATCGGAAGGACATCTAAACCGTTATTGAAATCGCACCGGTATCTTTCTGGAATCTGTCCGCTTCCGTTCGCGCTTCTTAAGCGCTCTACACTGTGAAAACCTAGTGCAGAGCAGGGTAGATTAATGAAGAGATTGATAACTCTTCGCGATATATTAGAAGCGAATAATGTTTAATATAAGGTATTATGAACGCTAGGAAGCATCCCCGCACAGATTCGGTCACTGGAAGCAGATCCCGGATTCCCCGCTTCGTGTGGCGGAAGCGGGAACCGGCATCCGCAAAACGGCATTCCCTTCAGTATCCTGCCGAAGGGAACGCTAAGAAATAGTAATAACAACGACTTGAACATATTTTCAACGCTGTATGTGTGCATCTGTGTTTCATTTGGTCATTTGGTTCACACGCTGCGAGCCCCGCGGCACATCCGGGATGGCGCTTCAGAACTAGCAGATTGATCTGCTGTTTCTTTGAGCGCAAAACGGCCAAAAGGGTTTCGTTTAAGCGAAACTTTTCTGCGTCTTTGAGAAACACTTTCGGAATATTTTTCATACATCTTATCCACTTTTGGATGCGCCATACTGCAAGGCGGATAATGCAGCGGATCAAAGCGAACCCTGAGCGCGATAAACGTACCCACCGTAATGTAACGTTGACGATATGTTTTCAAGTGAAACTTGAAGTATATCGGAGAGAAAAGTTTTAGTTTGAAAGATTCATCGGAAGGAAATCTTTCAAATCTCAGGCATCATGCGCCAAATTGAAAGGCGGAAACGATCGGGCGGGAACCCCTACCCTAGGGCTCTCGTTAGCAGGCGGGAATCCTGCGAACGAGAAGAAACCCTTCCGATAGATCGAACCGCCGTGAAAAGTTGACCTTAGCACAGCTTTGACCGGAAGCGTACATGCACATTAAACGGCATTATGCACATTTAGTCGGTTTCGAGTTCGACCCACCTGTCAGAATACGGAATCTGATGGTGCAGATACAGTCTGACAAAATATTTACGGTCGCGATGTAGCCTTTTGGGTCATCATGACCGCGGCGATTACATCGAAAATTTTTGTATAAGATAAATAGTATATGGAGACAAAACGATGTATGACGACTGTCTGTGATTATAATATATGACATGACTCGACATGACATGACATGGTATGACATGACATGTCTGACAGGTATGACATGTATGACACATGTGTCATCGGTCATAACCCTGACAGTCACTGTCTCACGCGATAGACGCAGACGCAGCCGTGACATGCAGTCATCAGAAAAGTTTGTCGAGTTCCCAGCGCCCGTGTCACCCTGTCCCAAATAGAGTAGGTCAGATGGCAATTTGGCGAAAAGTGTGAAATTCCTAATTTTTTAAAATATAAGCGTCGATACGATATAATCGCTTATACGATAAGCGATTATATCGACGCTTATGCTTATATAAGCGCTTATATAAGCGGTAATATAAGCGCTTATATTCGACCGCTTATATAAGCGTGATATAAGCGCTTAAGGCCCTCCGACCCCCCCCGATATAATCATAAGCGCTTAAGCCTCGAAACCGATATAAGCCCACACCTCTGGTGATGACACCCCCACCCGAACAAGGGGCATATAAAAATACCCTTGCACCCGAAAACGTGTTTATGAAATCAAAAATGCATTTACGATTTTAATGCATTTATGATCATAATACGATTATGTCTGCCACGCGACGAGCATATCCTAAGCACAAAGCAGTCGATCTGCCACGCGACGAAATATTCTAGGGAATAAATTATAAATGCATTTACGAATTCGTAAATGCATTATGATCGTAAATGCATTTACGTTTTGACCCAATGAACTTCTCATAAATGGATGGTCGCGATGCATTAAAAAGTTTTTTGCAGTTGCTAATATTCCCTGTTCACTTTATATGTGAATTTGGCTGAAATAATCCCGCATTTTGGTATAAAAATTCGGACTTATTGCCCAGAACTCATTTATAATTATAAACCCCCGACAAGACGCAAGCGCAAGTCAAACCACTTCGAGTTGTAGATGTGACACAAACCGATACCGATACCGATACCGCCCCACCTGCACCGAATTTCAGCAGATCTCGCTGATCTCGTGCACTGACTAGAGCTAGAGGAAGTAAGGCTAGCACTTTCATATCGGTCTAAGCAGAGTCTAAAACACTATAAAGTTGGCAGACGGTGAATATAAACATTCGCTTTCTCTGCAACTGTGCATCGGGTGTATACCACAATTCAGAACCAATCGTCGTACACTTCGCGCCTTTCTTGCGTGACTTTGCTCTTAGCGCATTATGAAGTAAGCCATAGGGAGATGCCAAGTGGCTGCTTACCAGCTTTGGCAGCACACACGCGACCGGAAGCCACATACATTTCCAGAAGTCAAAGATTTATGAGTGACGAATGACCCACCCTGTTCCTGTCGCAGGGGATCAGGGTTTTTAGGACAATTTCCAGAACAAAAGGGGCTCTCACGCATGCTGGACGGGTGCGCCACGAAGCTCGTCGAGGAGCTCATTTCACAAGAGGTTTCGGCATGGACTCGCGAGGTACAGGAAGCGAGGTGGAGGTCACAGCTCGAATTGGAAGCGCGCTTCGATCAGGAGCTGTCCTCGGCGCAGACGCGACTTGAATGTCGTCTCAAGGTGCCATGCACCCGGGCCCTCTTCCTGACTGCCGCTCACCTGAATCGCTGGTGTCCCCGAAGGGCGGCTCTTTGAATCAGAGAAAATTCGGGAAAGTGAAAGGTTTTACTAGCACTAGTGGCCTACACGAGGTGTCACTTAGCGAGTAAAATCTGGCATCAATGGACCTGTCGATGTTTACATGGCGTTGGCGACGCTCATCGGATATCCTGTCAAATTTCAATATCCGGACCTCCCGAAGGCTGAAATTTCCAAATATCGCCATCAGAAGGTCAATCACTGAGCTCTATACAGCGCTCGCGGGTTCCGTGCAGGAAACGCTACTCAACTCTCTCCGCCGCACCAGCCAAGCGGAGGAGGCAGGCGATCTTCACGCCGGAGCCTCGTACGCCTCCGCACCTGCTAACAGTGTGGGCACCGGTCAAATGCTGCCTCGTGTACCGTTGCTAGGCGGTGCACCGTGGGAGCTAATTCACCTTTCGGCTCCCTGGCCCAGAACTGCGAATTTCAGATGGTGGAACTGCGAGTTGGAGCTTATACAGCTCTTTATGAGTTCGGACATTTTCCAACATGACGGACCGTTGAGCGTTCGTATGTGACACTTGCCGCAGTGCTCTTCGACTGGCACCGCCTTGTGTGACGTGTGTTCATGGGCCCGGCGCGCAAGACTTCCCGAAGGATGTTCACGTCCGCCCCGTTCTGGCAGATGCCTCCGTCAATAGAGCCAGCATTCTGAAGGCTGGACTGGCTGAATGTCGTGCAGGATCGACCAAACGCTGCGCGCTGTGTTGCCTGGGAACCCCGAGACCTCGATTTCAATCGCTGGGCCCGTGTGCGAAGCCGCGTCCTTGGGATCAGGTCTGCGCAGAATCCGCGAGTCTTCTCCCGCCCCAATGTGACATTCACCACTATGCACGTTGATCAATAAGCTGGCAAGCTCCACTGCAAGTTCCAATTTCCAAGTGCACGTTCCTTGACCACTGCGCTTCGGCCGGGCAGGTTCGCCCCAGTGTTGGAGCGGGGGCCGTGATACTATCTTGTGAGCTGGACTGGACCTGACTGCATCACTCGGGGTAGGCTGCACCGAGACATGCACAGCACTTCACCTTGAACCGCTTCCATAGGCAACCCTGACACGATACCTGAAGCAGTATGCGACTCCCGCATGCATCTTATGGCCCGTGTGAGCGAGTGTCATCGAGAGGAACCTTCACGGAAGGAGACGCGAGGAACCTACACGTGCCTATGGCGGCCACAACAGATGCATGCGCGCGCACAGGTACTTATCTGCACCCGTGCCGCCGAGAGGAGGGGCACAACCCTAAAGGCTGGCCAGGTGGTCTGGTTTTGACCGACTGTCGCACTTTGCTTTGCGTCCCAGATTCGGAGCATCGCCGGCGCCGGTCAATTTCACTTGTTGAACTTCCCGGTTCACCTTCGTCTCCTTTTGCCAAGTTCACGACCATGCGGAAGCGTTCTGCTTCATTCTGTCGTTCAGCTCCAGGGCTGCAAGCTGAACGTATTGCGGAAGAAGCAAGAATTTCTCTGAAGTCGTCCTTCGAAGGACATGTGGGAAGCGCTCTAGATCTGAGGCCGGACACCAGCAGCCAGTCCCTGCAAGAGCACTTGGGTGGCATCTGTCTGTCGACCGAGCAAGAGTTGCATGCCGCAGAACAATCATTTAACGAGCAATTTTCACCAACTGCCGGAATCAACGACACAAATGTGAAGGACGCCTCGCCCAGCCCCATCGGACCAGAGTCTCTCCAAAGTGAGAGCAGCCCTTTCCAAGAACCCGACCCAAGAGTGCTCTTGCCAAACTGCCTTTCCTCAGCCTGTCATCTTCCATTTCCTCGCATCTCATATAATTCTATCTCCCTTCACCACCTTTTAACCTCTTGATATCTCTTGGTATTTCAGTGATTCCTTCACATCTTGACATATTTCAATATGACTTGCCATATCTTGTTGCATGAATAACACTCTTCACTCAGACTTGAGAGTCCTCACTGCTATGTCTCGGCATAATCTTATTTCCACTCAGCATGGTGGACTCGCTGTCTTCACATGTCAGTGTATGTCTCCACTTGCTCACGTCGCACGGGACTTTGGCGCACTGTCAGGCAAAACAGAAGCAGATGCTGAGTGGAGCCAACAGAATGTGCCGCAACTTCTTACCGTGAAGGCTGTTGAGGGCAACGAAGTGTCAAGCGCCGAAAATGAGCAAGGCAATTCGCCTGCGAAGGGACGGCGCGCCTCTCGCGAGAGGCGTCGACCTAGAAATTCCAGAGATCGCAATTCCAAAGAGAGGCGATCCAGCTTCTTTATTATGAAAGAAAAGTTTCAGCGCACTAAAACTACACTGGCGTCCTACATTCACGGAATTGGTAAACAATACGACCATGAGAAAGATAAGGAGGAAGCTTCCACAGCCGAGGGAAGCTGGTGGAGGCTAGTGAAGAGCCCAAGGTGCGTGCATGGTCAATCTGCTATCCGATGGGTATAGAGTATTAACGACTGGGATGTTTCGTTCACTTTTCATGAATCGAGTAAACGATTCTTCAGGACTATAGTGTACACTCCATTCGATTTTCCACCTTTAGTTCTATAGTAATTCAAACCTCACTTTGAAAACTGTTCCTTGTACTTTGTCCTGAAGGTCTGAGTGCGATAGCACGATTCATTGGTCATGACCTCTAATATAATTCTTAAATGATTCTATGCTTCACTACGGCGTTGGGCAACCCATTCCGAACCTAACAGATTTTTGAAAAACTTCGCATCAAATACTACTTTTGGAATATTCCTGTTGTTTTGGAACCTTGACAGTCATATTTTTCCATGTGCATATCATGTGTGAGTTTAAGATGGAATCAAATCTTAGGATATAAACTCAACAGCACTTCAAGCTTGCTTGCTGAAAGGCGCTTGACAGCTGCCCAACAGAGAGTCCGAAGGTGGTGACATACGTGTTTCATTCCCCATGGCTTCCACTTTATGCCCTACTTGGCATCCCACAATCAACAAGCTTGAATCGGATTTGGCTTACACTTTATGCCCTACTTGGCATCCCACCTTCAACAAGCTTGAATCGGATTTGGCTTACACTTTATGCCCTACTCGCCATCCCACCTTCAACAAGCTTGAATCGGATTGCCACGTGGCCACTTCTTTCGACAGCTCAGGCCAGATGCTCCTCCTCGTTGCGGCGTTCCGGCCACACAACTGCTATGGCCTATTGGTGGAAGCTGATTGCGTACACAAGTAATGAAAAATACTTAGCTTTTGTATAGCTAATCAATCGAAGAGCCCAACTTTTTGCAGTTTATTTGTTGTGGAGACCAGCATGTGCGTATCATCGGTTGGAAATCTCAACGTTTCGCCAAGAATAATTTGTGTGGTGTTTGTTGAGGTCCCCCTGGTTGTGCGTTCTATTGATGGAATTTCCCAGGCTTTACATCTCAATGTTGGAGGAGCCCCAACTTGGGCAGCTTATTGGTAGAGAAGTGCCAACGTGTGCGCCGTGTCGGTCGAAGAGCCCAAGCTTGTACCTTGTTTGTTCAAGAGCCTCCGCTTGTGCGATCAATTGGTCGGGAAGCCCAAGCTTGTGCGCTGTACCGGGCGATGGTTGCAAAATGTGCACCTTATTGCTTGAAGAGCCCAAGCGTTCTCCGCCGTGTTATTCGAAAAAGCCAAGCTTGCGCACCACAGTTGTCGAGGAGCCTAAACGTGCGCTGCGTATGTCTCAGTCTCAGTCTCAGTCTTACCACAGTTGTCGAGGAGCCTAAACGTGCGCTGCGATGTCTCAGTCTCAGTCTCACCACAGTTGTCGAGGAGCCTAAACGTGCGCTGCGTATGTCTCAGTCTCAGTCTCAGTCTCACCGCAGTTGTCGAGGAGCCTAAACGTGCGCTGCGTATGTCTCAAGAGCCCGAGGTCTGCTCACTCAAGCTTTCCATGCTTAGGGTGACATGGGAATGATATGGAGGTGCGGCATGACGCCCGCGGTGTGGGATTGGCACGTCGGTGATGCCACGTCGGTGAGGTGGGGTTGACATGGAGTGACGTGCCGCTGGTGACGTGGGAGTGACATGGAAGTGGCGTAACGTCGATGGCGTGAGATTGGTACGGAAGTGATGTGACGTGGGATTTGCATGGAAGTGGCATGACGTGGGCATGCTATGGAAGTGACGGGACGTCGGTGACATGGCGCCGGTGACAAGGAATCAAAATGGAAGTGACGTGGCACCAATCATGTCGGATTGATAGGGAAGTGACATGCCGTCGGTGACATGGGAAGGATATGGAGGTATTGCGACGTGCGAGGCATGTGGGAGAGACATGGAAGTGGCGTGGCGTTAGTGCCGTAGGTAGTGCATGCCTTGGACAGAAACCGTGAGCGGTGAAAGTGCGTGTGCCCTCGGCTGCCGAGTGCAAAGGCGTGCTTGCTCAGAAGAGGTGATGTTCGGGGGACGGGGCGCAGCCGGCTGTGGCGCTTCTTGCTAGGACGCCCTCCAATGGGCGTCGAGCCTATCTCTGACCCGGAGGTGGTGCCCTCTCCGGGGAGTTGTGCCGTGGACATGAGCGGCCGAGACCAGCTGATGGCTCAAGTTCGGAAACTGGAGGAGGAGAACCTGACGCTAGAGGGCTCCGGAACGCTGGTGCGTTGCGCCTCTCGGCCGTTCGATTGGCTGGTGGTATTTGGATTCTGTTGAGGGCACCCCCATATCCGTTCGTAGGGAGGCCCCGGGTCCCTCGGTGGTCAGCTGGGATCCGTGCGTTGCACGCCATTCATCTCATGCCATGGTATCCATGTGTGCAGGTACTGAATCCCCAGGGCGCGAGCCGCAAACTGTGGGATGCTTTTGTAAACCTGATGGTGATGTACGTGGCGTACGGCATCCCTTTCCGCGTGTCCTTTCTTCTGCAAAGCAACTCGCCAGGGGAGCAGGTGCGATGCTGCATATCTGGCCCGCCGCACGCAAGGATCCAATCTCGGAGTTTGAGGTTCGAAGAATCGATCACGGGTCCTGTGCATCGTTCCGTGCTGCAAATCTGAATTCCAAGTTGCGTCAGCTTGTTTCCATCTTGAAGTTGGCCGCGGTTCTGTATTGAAAAGCTAGATCTCGAATTGGGGCCATTCATTTGACGGGTCCGGTCTGCTCAGCTCGTTTTCGTATCGGTCGTATGTTTACTTTGTTCCACCCAATTGCAGGTCGCTGCGCGCGGCACGGCGTTGCGCCGCTTGTTTCTGCCTAAGGCCCTTCGTCGTGGGCTCCGCATTTTGAGCTGATCTGAATGCTACCTTTAATACTGAGTTTGTTTGCTCAGCTCCATTTCCGGCGGCGGTATCCGGATCTCCGATGGCGAGGCTGGGATTTCTCTCCCGCGCGCCGTGCTGAGGTTCCGGCTTGCTCGTGTCGGGATGGGAATTTTGGCTGGGCGCGCTCTTGTTGCATTTCTAACCATGCTCAAGGGGAGGGAACCCAACATGGAACAGGGTGCTGATGGTGCGGGGAAGGGGCGACGGAGGAGATAGGCTTTTGATGCGATGGTGGACGCCATATTCGTGGCAGACTTGCTCTCGAACTTCATCACTGCTATCCATGTGAGTCCGCTGATTGGCGGCGCTGCAGCCGCTCGTACACAGAAGCGCCGCGCGATCTTTTGATGTCACCGACCCCGACTCCATCGAGTCCGCAGTAACATCACGGCGTTGAGCAGTATGGAGTTGATACCCAAAGTTGCACCTTGCCTGGTCGAGGCGCCGGTGTGTAACGCACGTTAGGCGTGTGTGACGTGCGTTAACGGCATGTGCTGCTTTGCACTTGCCTCGCAGGTGGATAACACCCTGGTCATCGATCAAGTCCGAATCACGAAGGCCTATCTCAAAGGCTGGTTCACAGCGGACTTCATCACGGTGTTCCCATGGCCTCGGTTGCTGCTTGTGGTGGGCTCGAGCGTCAAAGTGGCGAAGGTATGACAGAACTCAGAAATATGGGCGCAAATAAGTTAACTCGATCAGTTAAGTTAACTCAAGCCGTGAACAGTGGGGATCGAGGATGGAGCCTGCCGTGCGTGCCGCGGCAAGAGTTGAATTGACTGATTGAGTTAACGCATGCCCACGTTGTCCCGTTTTGTCATATGAGTGGCTCCGCGGTCGGTCACTTCGCTGTGGCTCTAGGCAGCTGTGCAGCCAGCTAGAATCTGATTCGGAGCGCTGCTAAGCCGCCCGATGGTCCGAACCTGATTTCCAATGCTGGTCCTCGCTCGCGCCGTGAGCGGGCGGGAGGGGTTGGTGCTGCAGCTCTCCGGGATGATCAGAATGCTGCGCCTTGGCAAACTACTGGTCATTTCATCCCAGATAGAGAACAACTCCGCCCATCCGAACCTGATACGACTCGTCAAAATCATCTTCTTCATAACTGTGAGGGCCCATGCTGGCCGAAGCCATCAGACACCGTCCGATGCATGCACGTGATTACGCCCCGGCCATTCCATGCGCACGGAGGATCGCACCGTTGCGGCGCACATCTTGCTGCCACGTGGCAGGCTGTTTGGGCCATGGCGCAGCTGGGAGTGATGGGCGCCCCCATCTTCCTGTCATTGGTGGATTAGTGGTTCCACCGAGTAGTATGGATTCACCGAGTGTTAAGCAGAATCCATGTCCATATTTCGCGCAGAAAAGACAATCATCTTAAACATGGAAAGTGTTATCAAAATACATAGTTTTGGCTTAACACTCGGTGATTCTGTACCCCTTGTTTCCGCCCTTGTTGCTGCGCCGCTGTGTTGCGCCAACGCGATGTCGCGCTTGCCGCCGCCTGTTGACGGCTGCATGCACAGATCTTGGACGAGGCAAGTCATTGACTCTCGGATTGCCTTCACCGCCGCCGAGCGATTACCAGGCCCTCGGACCACGCCCCTGTGCTAAGCCATGTCATCGCGGCAGCTGAGGCGCTCCGGTGCCGTTGCAGGTGGTGGTTCATTGGTTCGCCTGCGCTGCACACTCGATCGCGACCACGTATGAGGAGGGCGACCTGGCGGTGGGCAATTTCTTTGCGGTACGTCACGGCCGCGTTGGTGGATAGCCCTGTCCAATGGCGTGCCGTCCATGGGATCTGAACAACAAATATAGCCCAGGCTACCTTCCTGGATGGGCTGTTGTTGCGGGGGGGGGCGTATGCCGGCCTTTGCGCAGCCAGGGAACCCGAAGCCGTGCCACTGGTTCCTCTCGTGGTATCTATTTGCTGGGACGCATCGGGCGCCGCCTGCTAAGACACGCCGCGCTGCTTTGGCTTTGACGAGAGAGAGGGCTATGGCAGTGACGCGCCGCGCTGCTTTGACCAGAGAGAGTGCTATGGCAGTGACACGCCGCGCTGCTTTGACCAGAGAGAGTGCTATGACGCTGCGTGCATCCGTGTGGTGCGGTGTCAAGAGGACGTGCCTGGCGACGGGGTGCCGTGAGTTGCAGGTGAGGGAGTACGTATCGAAAAGGATTGGGATGCAGTACTCGACTTGCCTGTACTGGACCACGGTGACCATGATGGGACACAAATCTGCCCCCCAGGTGTCCCCTCTTCGCCTCCCGTGGCCATGATGGGACACAAATCTGCCCCCAGGTGTCCCCCTTCGCCTCCCGTGACCATGATGGGACACAAATCTGCCCCCCAGGTGTCCCCCCTTCGCCTACCATGGCATCACTGCGACCGAAGTGCGCCCATTGCGGCCAGCGTCTACAGCGACTATAACTGCGGCGTGGATGACGTCTTGCATGTGTCCGTTGCAGACAGAAGCAATGCTCGACCGCGAGGTTTGTTTGTAACATGCACCGTCGGTCCGAATGCGCCCGTGGGCCGTCGCATGAGTTAGGGTGGGAGGGCTGTGAGTGGTCAGGTGCAAGCTACGATGCTGTTCACCATTGTGGTATTTTGGCTCGGGAGCACGGTGCTGCTGACAGCTCTCAACAAGACCTTCAGACTGATGGGTGAGATGGATCAAGCTGAGGCCGAGCATCGCATCAAGGTGTAAATGGAATCCATCCCTCACCCCTCACCGCCCTTGGATCTCCCAGGTCGCAGGAGAGCCATCCAGATCCCTGCGAGCATCTTCCTGCAATGCCATGCTTTCTATGGCACCCTGGTGTGGTAGCA
The DNA here is from genome assembly GCA_001247695.2 of Cymbomonas tetramitiformis. Taxonomy (NCBI): domain Eukaryota; kingdom Viridiplantae; phylum Chlorophyta; class Pyramimonadophyceae; order Pyramimonadales; family Pyramimonadaceae; genus Cymbomonas; species Cymbomonas tetramitiformis. Next base: position 28,331 of record LGRX02029479.1, read on the forward strand.
GGCGCTCGGACGTGCCTCGACACTACCGTGAACCTTTTATTCATTTTACAATAAATTCATCATTTGGGCAATATCTTGACGTAGCATCTACGTGTTGCGTACGTGGTCCAACGTGGATATGCCGCCCGGTCCGCTCTCACATGCAGTGTGAACTAGTAGCTGCTGGCGAAACCTGCTTTGCTGTGGGAGGGTCGCTTGGCAGTGGTGCAGCGATGCCCCTTTGCAGCCCTCACTCACTGAATAGGGGCAGCAGGAAGAGGGCACCTGCGCCAGTAGTTCATGTCTCTGTTCGTGCCAAGCAGGTGGAGAAATCGATGGTCTACATGCGCCGATTGCAGGTGTGCCACCTTGCAGCGGCCCTTCGCCTGCTGCCTGACCATCCTGGTGGCCAGATGCTCGGCTCCCCCCTCGCATGCGAGCATTGCACACCCGCCAAACGTTCCTGGCAAACCCCCTTCACAAGTCTGTGCGGGGCGTGGCGGGCTGGTAAAGCCTGCCAGGTATGTTTGCCATATCCACAGTATTGGATCTGATTGGGGGGGAAGGTACCCCCCGAAGATTCGAGACGGCGACGTGATGTCTGTGGTTGCAGGTGCCAGGCAAGTTAAGGAAGCGCATCGCGGAGTACTACGAGCTGCTGTACGCTCACACAAGTGGTATCGATGGACAGGTGCTTCCCGCAGCTCTGTGCCCATCCTAGAGGTAAGGCAGTAAGCAGGTGTGCCACGAGGGACCCTGCTCTGTGTGCCCATCCTAGAGGCAAGGCAGTAAGCAGGTGTGCCACGAGGGACCCTGCTCTGTGTGCCCATCCTAGAGGCAAGGCAGTAAGCAGGTGTGCCACGAGGGACCCTGCTCTGTGTGCCCATCCTAGAGGCAAGGCAGTAAGCAGGTGTGCCACGAGGGACCCTGCTCTGTGTGCCCATCCTAGAGGCAAGGCAGTAAGCAGGTGTGCCACGAGGGACCCGCTTGTGCTTCAGGGCGCATTCCTGTGCGTTATGGTAGTGCTGCGTGTCCTGCCTGGGGAAGCCGTGTCATGGCGTTGCTACCTCGCGCGTGGAGCCCGGAGATGACGGTTGCAGCTCTGGTCATTGTGATGACGGCAGTTGCTGTCCAGGATCCGGCGGCGGCGCAGTCGGGAGGGTTTTTGCAGCTGGCGTGCAGCTTCCCGCAGTTTCGAAACTCGATCCTCGGCACTGACTCGGCGGTCCGTGGGTGGCGGCCGGGTGTGCAGGGCATCATGAACGAGTTGCCGCCGCACCTACGGCAGCAGGTTGCGCTGTTCCTGAACCGCGGCGTGCTCGAGCAAATGCCTCTGTTTGAGAATTGCTCGATTCCGTTCCTGGTGGCGGTGCTGATGCGCCTGAAGGTGCGGACGCGCAGCAGCGGCACCACCAAGCACGCAGCCCTCCTCGCGAAGCAGAGTCCCCGCAAAGCACTCTGCTGGGTCACGTGTGGCTTGCCGGGAGCAGTTCTTAGGTGAAATACTGAAGAGGGTGGTCCTCTGCCGCTGCCCACGCTGGCCTCGTCGCAGAGCACGATCTATGGCAACGCAGAGAAGCTGACGCGTAGAGGAGCCGCACCGATGCTGACGTGTAGAAGAGCTGCTATGATCCCCAAACAACCTTTGGTGGATTCGTGTGCAGTGGAGTGGTCCAGTGTTGCGATTCCGCTCACGCGCCAACGAGGACCCTTAATGAAAATTGAGATGACTCGTTGTGGATGTGAATGTTTGAGCCTGCTGGAAGCTTGCAAGGGAGGAGTTGTCAGCAGATGTTGGCGGATTCCGCAGGGTTCACCCCATCGGAAAGGGGAGCCCGCAATGTGAGGACTCCGCCGGGTGGGCGTGGCGCTGCTTCTGAAGGCACGGCGGGCGCGGCGCTGCTTCTGAAGGCAGGGCGGGCGCGGCGCTGCTTCCGAAGGCAGGGCGGGCGCGGCGCTGCTTCTGAAGGCAGGGCGGGCGCGGCGCTGCTTCTGAAGGCAGGGCGGGCGCGACGCTGCTTCCGAAGGCAGGGCGGGCGTGGCGCTGCTTCTGGCAGTCAGGATGAGAATGAGGTTTCTAACCCGTGGGATGCGGGTGGTCGCTTCCGCTTGACAGCTATACGTTGCGCTGGAGGGAGACCTGGTAATCACCGAGGGTGAGATTGGCACTGAGATGTTCATCATACTGCAAGGGAAGGTGGCCATCATCAAGGCTGGCAAGGAGCTCGGCCAGCTCTCGAAGGGGGAATTCTTTGGAGAAGGAGGGCTAACGAACGGTATGTACTTAGCATAGGTAGAGATGCCAAACTTGAGATATTGAGGGATTGCCCAATCAGCGCTGTGGGACTGCTGATAAGCTGCATGCAAAAGGTCGCGATCTCAAAGCGGTGTTTGTCCCATCTCGCCAGGGGCGCAATGCGCCTTGCACGAGATCCGGTGAAATGCTTTTATTATTTAGTGGTTCTGTGCGGTTCTGCGGAGGGCTGCAGGAACTGGGAGGCGCGGCGCAAGCGTGCACTGCATCAAGATGTCCATATTCTACACATTGGAAGGCTCAAGCTTTGACGGGCTCCGAGGGTGCCGCCCACTCGTATCACGCTTTCATCAGCCTTTGGTGTTGCGGGCGCCTTTAGCACGCCTTAGACTGCCTTGTCTACGAACTGCCCAGCCGATTGCAAATCATTGCATGGCAAAGATGTAGGCGCCAGGTGCTTCAGAGGTGTTGCTCACTGCGTGCTGTACAGAGGTATATGTGAGGAGTCATATGGCACAATTTTGACAATGCCCGCTGCTGATCTCTGGGCATGAATCTGCGGGCGGAACACACTTCGCGCATCCCCAGCTCATTGGCCATGCAATGCTTGGGCTGTCCCTTTCACAGGTCCAGATACACGTGTGAATTGTTTGTATGCATTCTGATGGAAGTTTGGCATGTATTCAGCGGTTAAAATGTGCTGGGTTCTGTGGGGGGTTTGGAGCTCTCAGAGCATATCCGGAGGACTGTTCGATGTTCTTGGATGTTGCGCAACGAAGGGTGAAATCACGGTCCGTGGTGAAGAACGAAACCAAGACCAGGGCTGCTTCAATTAGGGAGGATGAAGAGGAGGAGGACGAGGAAATGCAGAGAAATTTACACAAACGTTCGTATTGGTCTATTATACGGGATGTGTTGTCGTGACATCCCTCGAGAATGGGTATTAAATTGCGGGATCCAACAAGGCCTTGGCCTGGAACTGGTCGAGGCATTGAACTCAACCAGAGTGCTTTCAGCATCCTTAACTTTGCCTACGATAGAATTGAATCGTCCCGGTTCGACACCTGCACTTGCAATCCTAGCTATGAGAAGAAAAGGAAAAGAAAAGCTAGCTATGAGAAGAAATTAAAAGAAAAGAGTCAAATTACACTTGATTATATAAAGCCGTGTATTCCATGTTTGTTTGGGTGTCTTGGGAATTTGGTGAGGGGCGCTTCATTTAGTCTAGCCATCGCTTAACTGAGACCATCTACCTTAGGATTCTGCTGCTCCCGCACATTTCCGATGCTGACCATAAGTTCACATCTGTAGTGCACCGAAGAGGGTTAGGGCTTCGATATCGTCTTTAGCTATTTAATTGGAGTCATGTTGTATGCTACCCTGCATCATACCCATTCCTGAATATAGCCGTGGTGTGTACGTAGATGGTCTCAACGCCAGGTCTGCAACAGTTTGATATTTCAGGATACTGCAAATGTGCCAATGTACTGCGGACTACGAATGCGCTACTGGGTGAATGCTGACTGCTGAGTGGGTTTCGTACACCACAACGATTCCTTCTTCGCATTCGAACACAGTAACGTAATGTGTATATATGATGTTGTATATATCAGTGTGCATGTGTGTTGCGCCGTTCTGCTGCACGACTTACTGCCCCTTTTACCCAAAAGTTTGTAAGGCACATATTGATGAGGATCACGGCAGACTAGTTTACCTTTGCTACATGTAGGTGTAGTAAGGCAGGGGGCGGTACAATCCGGTCCGCACTCCGCGATCTCATGTTCGAGTGTACTTGAACATCGCGCGGATATGTGGATTGATCATTCAGACGGAACAGTGCGTTGCACATTTCGCCCAAGTTTATTATTCTCCATCAAGCCGTCTAAATAACTGCCATCAAAATATATCCACGGGCAACAAATCTCCCAGCTTATTGTGCTAACGCGCTCTGGATATGCTGCAGGATACGGCATGATTCGGCGGATGTAGATGCTAAAAATACACTGTGGCTGCCAGTCTATGCTAGTGATGGCTCAACCGTGGGTCCTGCCTTCAATGCAGATGAATGGTTCCGAGCCTTGTATCGGCAGCCAACATACCAGCAGCCAAATAAAGTCGCCGCCCCAACACTCCTGTATAGCTGTTAGTTATTCCAGTATGTGTGGAAACCCACAACCATTCCGGCATGTGTGGTTATACAACCTCGACCAGTGTGGCCGTGTGCATACATGCGGAACGGCATGCCCTCGAGGATCAAAATCCCACACCGAGAGGAGTAGGGGCGTACTTTTTTCTTCTTCTGTTGTTTCCTTTATCAAATACATGTAAACATACGTGCAAACAGATGTGCAAGTAACAATGGCAAATTAGTGAATTGCTCCCTCACTGAGGGAGAGGATTTACAGTATAAACGGAGCAGCTTGTACGGTACAGCACTTACAACACTGCGCACTTTCAGCGTCATCTGACTTTACTAAGCATGCGCATACTCAAACGTCAGACCAATTTCAATCTTACACCCTTAAAAGTGGGTTTCGGCTGTCCAACTAACTTTCTTGGACAATTTGGGTAGTTTCAACGGATCACTACTTTCTGGACGTAAGTCGTCGGACAAAATTCGGGGAAGCCCATTGGAGTAATTTAGCTTGGCAGGAATGATCTTACCCTGCAGACATTTGAACACCAATGCCCCACAACATTCCAAGAGGGTCAGACTCGCTGTCAGCGCATGCGCTACATCTGCGCTTGGAAAATGTAGTTGACCCTCTAGACCCCGTATAGACATGTGTTCGTCTAAACATATGCGCCTCCTGAGACCTGCCACGCGTGCATATATGGCAAGAACCGGCACCAGTAGACATCTGGCTGTGTATCACGGGGATTTCCCTTTGTGTACTTGGAAGGCAGCAAACTGCTATGCATTGTGGCCGCTCAGATTATAACTGCATCACAAACCCAATATTCCCGGCACCGTGATGAGGAAATGCCGACCTGCTTTGCGTGCTTATATTTTTCCTGCATCCTCCGCCGGTTGGCGCTGCCCGCAGAAGTCGAAGGTTTGCTGTGAGCAAGGTCGACGAGCCGGAGGTTGTGAAGGCTCTCTGGGTAGTGGGGCATGACGGCCGGCATCTTGGGCATCTCGGGGCCTGCTGTGGTGGTGTGGTAAACGTGGGAGGTCAACGGGAAAATGGTGCTGCGCATGCCGATCAGGATGGTCGCGCTCTGCGCCACCTTAAACTTGCTCGTCTTCCGAGCCTCGTCAGCGTCGAACGAGAACATGATACGCGCAGTCTTCATCGCCGGCAGCGACTCTGCGGCTTTTTCTTTCTCTAGTGCACACAGAGTGCTTTCTTTTTCCCTGCATCCATCAAGCTTGCGCCCTGAGCGCCATTCCGGCGTGCATGCGCCCTCGCACACCCTTCCTGCGAGTCGCGGTGAGGCATTGTTGAAGGGCTGCGAGGTCGCACGGGTGACAGCAATCGGGCTGCGCTTCCGCGGCAAGTGTAACAGCACTTGTTCACACTGAACGTCATGAGATCGGCCAACAAAAGCCAGCCCACCATCATCCCAGTGGATGTGAGAAGCAAATCAAGAGCAGGACGGGGCCGTGACAAGATACCACAAACTCATACATATTCCCAACCCAGATGCAGAGCAGCATGGAAAGATGAAACGATGTGACCGATCATCGCCCAACAATAGTTGGTCCCAGGGATACGGAGTAAGCGTACGCTGCTGGCATGCCCCCCAGTGGCTCACGGTCGATGGATGGGACCCGTTGGTCCATGCTTATGCCACAGCACTTGTTCACACACATGTAGGAGCCTTTCACCCCAATGGTTGTGCTTACTCGCCCGAGACGCGCGGCGTCCACTGTGAAGAGGCTCTCACCGTTCGCTTGCAGTCTTGCTCAGCGGCGGCATTCCCTTCACAGCCACCTCCACTGGGAACCGCGGAAGATTCAGTTGCTTTCGCTGATACGATGGGTTGCCCGGAGTCTGCAAGATGCTCCAAAAGGGCCCTCCGAGCTCAACCACCTTACACACCACGTGGAAGCAGTCTCTGGCGGCGCCACGTGCTGTGCGCGGAGGGCTAATGCTTTACTAGATACCGAACAGGGCACCTTCGAAGGGTATTCGTCGCCGAACAGGGCTTCCACGTCAGATTTGCGGACGAAAAGTGCAAAGGGACCTGAGAGAGGGGTTCGCAGCAGGAAGTGCCGCTGCTGACCACGCGCCAAACCCAACTCGGCCGGGGGATGCGGCGCATGTCTCTCTCACTCTCTCGCATGTGCAGCATGGATGGTGATGTTCTGGGAAGTTGCGGAGGGATGCCTCACCAAGTCGAGAAAGCTGCAGTACATGAGCCACAAGCGGCCGTCCGCGTCATGCTGCACGTCACGGCAAGCCGCCACAGCATCTTGTCAACAGAGCCTTGCGTGTGAACGAGAGCGAGCACGGGTTGCCGTCGAAAGCCCTACACTATGCACTCAGGTTATGGCAGCAGCAAGACGGACACAAGCGGCCCGCATGGCAGTCACCATGACCCGGTCACCAGCAGGCGCGTCACAGCATGTCCCGGTCATCAGCAGGCGCGTCAAACCATGATCCGGTCACCAGCAGGCGTGTCACACCATGCTACGCGTGACTCGACAACACCTCCTTTCAGAGGTTGATCGTGTGCCCGCTGGGAGTGCGCTCACCTTGAAATGCAGGCGCATGCAGGCGATGTCGTACTTCTGCGGCGAGACGTGGTGCACGTGCCGAGCCACTGCGTCACACACAGTCTGGAGTCGCTGCACAGCGCCATCTCACCCCTCCCCGCTTTCCGGCTGAGCCATCCGCCTTCGATGATCCCCTCGAGGCCCCCTATCTGACACACCTCTCCCACGAGGCTCCAGCTCACAGCTTCATGGCCCTCTCCCCACCCGCTTTCAGGCCCTTGCCACAGTACCGCAAGGGCGGGTGGAGGAATCAGGGGCGGGCACAAGGCACCTTGGTGATGACGGAGTGGTCACCCACCACCACGGGAGGGCGGACCAAATCCTGATCCATGATGCTCCCATTCAGACTTCTTGCTGCCGTTTCCCGCATCCACCCCCGCCACCAATGCGCTCAGCAGCCTGCTCCGGGCGCCCACGGCTTCCCGGGAATGTTGGCGGCAGCTCCGCAGCCTTTTGAAAGTCTGCGCTGTCCATTGCAGAGACTACCTAATCGCTTGAGGCTGCCGTTGGTCGCTGCGCTTGTCCAAAGGCCGACAAGGGCGGGGCTCCACGCAAAACACACTTGATAAATGTGTGGGCCACCGCCACAGTGCAGCAAAACCAGGCAGCGGAAATCCACCCTGGCATGCTCGGTTGCGAAAACGAGTGGGCTACAAATCTCTCTGCGTCGGCTTTCCCGAGCTTTTTGGGGTCCCGCAAATATGTTTTCCTTCCTCAAGGCCCGTAGCAGCCGTGAATGGGAAGGCGCAATCAAACTGGAATAGCCCAACACGGCTCGATGCAAGCGAACCCTGTAACAGCCCCAGACAAGAGCCATGCATGCGAACCCTGTGACAGCCCCAGCTAGGGACCATGCATGCGAACCCTGTAACAACCCCAGACAAGAGCCATGCATGCGAACCCTGTGACAGCCCCAGCTAGGGACAATGCATACGAACCCTGTGACAGCCCCAGATGGGGGCCACGCTCACAGAGGCTCGCACCAAGCCATCCAATGGCTACGTTTCAAACAACCCATGCGTCTGCTGGACGAGAGGCCACGGGCAACACCAAACCAATACAGCTCCCCTTAGGTTCGAATGCTGACATGACCCGGCTGCATCCGAACGGAACCCATGCTCTGCTTTTTGTCACTTTTGTCGCATTGCAACTTCACTGTATGGGCGCCGCCACGTGGGGCGCTTACGCGTTTCCTGTTTCGCTGCTTGGGCTTTGACACATTTCATGTTGGAGTACTCCACATGTACGAAGTTTGGGTACCTGGCACACCGGCTCCACGTCACACCAGCGCCGCATCGCGCCCGCCGTGCCGCATCACGGTTGCCGGGAACACCGGGCGGAGTGCTTCCCGTGCCTGTGACAACCTGCCCTCCTACTCGGCACGCCAGGAACTGCCACGGCTCCAGGCTCTGGTGGTTACAGCTCGGTACATCCGCAGCCAAGAGGACTTCTCAAAGCTAACCATGTGTCTGGCCTTAGACCCATCAGCCATCTGTTGAGGCGTCTGCTCTGCCCCGGTGCAGTTGGAATATGCTGCACAATCATTTCGGACTCGATCACACGCCAAGCAACGAGGGCCAAGTCAGGGACAGCACCAGGTGGCCGATATGAACACGTTGTTATCGGACGTCGTCTTTTCAAAGGTCTGGATGAAGCCGTCCGGAAGTGCGCACGGCTCTCTGCAAAGTATCCCGGAACGGGGGGCAGAGAGAGTCCAGCGTCAGAGTGAGGAATTGAGAAACTCAGGATGCCATGCATTACAGCTGTCAGTGCGATAAGGCAGCGACTAGCCTTCACTCGCCCACCGCACCTCGCTGGGAGGAGGGTGCACCGATCGAGTCCACCCTCTCTGCCCGGCTATCCCAAATTGTTATCAGGAAGCCCGGTCGTTTCCTCGATGCTGTCCCGCGTCCGCAGCATGGGACCGGGAGGCAACCGCCGTGTTGCTCAAGTGCCAGCTGGCGGCGCCTCAAAATACGGTGTGGGTGCTATGCATGGAGTGCCGCACTGAGCGCTGCAGGCGTGGGAGCGCACTTGTTGATATCCTTCAGGTTGGACGTATCCAGCTCCTGAACGGTAGCCCCCAGAAAGCTGCGATACGCCACAACCGGTTCCTTCGGTCAACGCTGGCTATTTCCTTAAGAGTAGGTCATTAGGTGGCGCTTTCCTCAAGAGTAGGTCATTAGGTGGCTCTTTTCTCAAGAGTAGGTCATTAGGTGGCTCTTTCCTCAAGAGTAGGTCGTGGTGGCTCTTTCCTCAGAGTAGGTCTAGGTGGCTCTTTCCTCAAGAGTAGGTCATAGGTGGCGCTTTCCTCAAGAGTAGGTCAGTAGGTGGCTCTTTCCTCAAGAGTAGGTCAGTAGGTGGCTCTTTCCTCAAGAGTAGGTCATTAGGTGGCTCTTTCCTAAAGATTGGGTGTGATATAGGTTGATAATCACCGGTCTTTCGACCAATCATGTCCGCTCCTGCCCAAGCGATCCCAGCGGCAACAGCAGCAGCTGTAGGGAGTGAGCGCGAGACCCGCCTCGACTTGAGATGTCTACCCTGACTGGGAAGCCGGCTGTTGTGTACACGAGCTTTGCTACTCAGTGTTCACGGGCGGCAGTAGGCCAGAAGCAGGTGGGAGGGGCTGCGGCGGGCCGCCGGGAAGCAAGTGGGAGGGGCTGCGGCGGGCCGCCGGGAAGCAAGTGGGAGGGGCTGCGGCTGGACCTTGTATCAGGCTGAATGTGCAGGCAGGTTCTCAATTTCCCAGGCTTCGGCGGCGGTGGCTTGAAGGCATTGACGATTGCAGTTTTATTCTTGAGCTGCGAGGACGACTTGCGTTTCAAGCGTCCCTGGCAGCGCCCCGCTCACCCCCCTCAGCGGCCGCCGGCTCCCTTCCGTCGCTTCAGTCCCAGAAAGCAGTCGTCTCGAGAGCTGCGCGTGCACCGAAAGCTGACACATGGCCCGGGGGCAAGCAGGGATCGCACCCGCATGGAACCGTGTGATGCGGCCTCTTGAGGGCTTGCAGTGCTGGCGGGAGGGCGCAGGATGCGAGCATCGGGCCGAAATTTTCGGGAATGCTCACACCTGTTTATCTGTGAAAATCCAGTGCCGTGGAACGCCGTTGCAGATGAGCAGTGTGTCCCGCATCTGGCCCGTGTGGCACACCCCGAGCTCAGCACAGCAAAGTGAGGCGCGCGCGGCTTCGGCTTGCGCGAGACAGGCCGCAGTCTTGCATCTTGCGCGTGGTCGGGCGCGGCCTGTGCACTCGGAGGGACGCTCGAAGCGGCGCGAGGAGTGCACCCAGCGTGGAGCAACCAAAGCGGCTGCGGCAACCAAACAGTTTGGGCGGTGAGGCGACAGTGTACGAGCGCAGCTAGGTTGGCGCGGTCAGAACGCACTTGAGGCTCCTCTTTGTGGCGGGACGCAGTGCTTTGCACGTCTGATGCCAGGAGCTGGGACAAGTGAGATGACAGCTTGGCAGTAAGCGGGACGACACGTGATTGGCAGCTGGCTTGGAGCGGAGACATGCCACGTGGAAGCGAAAGCTTGGACGCTTACCTGTATGTATGGGCAGCTGCTGCCGTTGTCATCCGGCGCCCACAAGTATAGGAGCAAACTCACTAAGTGTGCGGGCGAGCCTTCGACTCTGCGAGTGTTACACAGCGTCAAAGATGAGCCCGCGACGTATCCAGCCAAGAAAACAGGTGTGCGGGCGGGCGAGTGACTCTTGGGGTGTGTTGGGCAGGTTCAGTGAAGAGCCGCGGAACCGGTCAGAAAGCAAGCCAACGCTCAGTGGCTTTTACTGGTTCAGTGGCTCCAACGCACTCCACAGTGCATACAATAGAATCTCTGGACCGAAATCTCTTTCCCCTCGCCGAAGTTCGAAAATGATGAAAGCATCTGTGTTAAGGGGAAGGCAAGGGAGAAAGAACACGTGGAGGTGAGCGCCGGCGGAGTCCCAAAGGGAGGCCCGAGGCGAGAAGATCGATCCACGAGGATGACACGTTCCACGTTGCGATTTCAACGCGAATGAACGAGCTGAAAGGTTTTGAATTGTCAGCGATTATTTTGAGTATCGCCGTTTTCTAGGTAGTCCTGCAACGCTGGCGACGCCGGGGACAGGTTGTCTATGCATACTCATTCAGCTTTTCTCCCTGAAAGCGGCCTGAGAAATGAGGCGTGGTGCACACAGGGTTCACCTTTCCAGTCGATTGTACAGAAGTACTCTATTCGTTATCTTTTGTTTCTGCTCACGGTGGGCCCCGGGGAGGAACCTTCACACCTTTAGCGAAGGAGGAGTTTGAGCTACCGAACGAGGTCAATCCTAATGCCCGAAAGCGTGAAAAGCATGTGCATTATCGCAGCAACCAACTTCAGCGAATTCAATAACAAAATAGTGCTTCGCTTCGACACGTTTTTTTGCATTCCCCACCTGCTCCTCTTCATGCGCTGTAGGGCAAAGACGCTTTCTATTGCTGCGAAAATACTGTGCGCCTTCTTCAACATACCCTAGGCTAGGAGATATCGAGAAAATGCCTTTCAGCGCCCGCGTTCCTCATGCGCTATGGGGAAAAGGTGGCCCAATATCTTATCAGAAGGGCTGCGACATGCGCTCACACGGAGCAGGCTCTCGAGGGTGGTTCAGCCCGCATAACAACCAGCAGGCGATCAGACACGTTCCTCATAGGCGCAGAGCACCACCTTTTGCCGGGCGTCTCCGGGACTTTCCGTGTCATCTTCTTCATCCGTAAGGGGCATTTCACTTCTGCAACTGGGACGCAGCAGATGTGGTGATCTTTTAAGATGCGACTACCTTTCGGGGGGCCTGCACCTCTCGCAGTGCAGCACGCTTGTGAACTTCCCACTGCTCACTTATTGCTCTCCGCGAGGTGATAGATGAAGCTAAGAATTAGGTTCACTTATCGTTTTGAATAATGTGAATATTGGGGTGTTTCTGTTCCTCTTTGCTCTCCGCAACCTAACAATCCAGTAACCACATAATTGAGAGAATTTTTGCACAGTTTTAGAATTACATCCGGATTCCGATCCGGCATAACACGAGACACACGGCACGTGTAACGTGAGCACGTGACCATCGACTTGCCATCGCTTACCATACGATCAAGTCACATATAATCATCGCACGACGCGCAAAAACGCATACTGACATGCTACTTGGTGTCACTTGAACTTTCGACTCTGAAATTACAAAACAGAAACTTCAAACCACTACTGTACTAGGCACGGTCGATCTCAAAAAAGAGATCTCCACTAGGCCATCTGACCGTAAGATCATGTGTGCGACAGTGCTTTTCTTTTTACATCCCAACATGCCACGCGATGACGCGTGGGTGGCGTCGCGGTAAATATACGCGACTGCAGTGGCACTGTCATCGTTAGCGTCTGGCGATCGTGAGATCGGAAGTTCGTCTGCGTCGCCCGTTGGGATTCGCGCTTTGCTGCTGCTGCTGCTGCTGCTGCTGGGCCCGATCGATCTTAAATTAAGATCTCCACTAGGCGCATATGACGGTCGATGGGATTATTTATCTTGCCGACGTGGCGCGCTCGAGATATTTGCATGCCGAACATGAACATCGACGATCGAACCTGCCATGCCATTAATGATTTGACATTTCTTGATCCTCGCGTCTGTTATGCAATGTAAAAGCGAATCGTCGGACCATCACGACGTGGCGCGCCCAGATTACACCAAGGGACGGTATCGAAGTTTTTTATTATTAATATCGATATTTTTGAGTAACTCTAAAATTAATATCGATCACGAATACGATATTTGGTAACCTGCGAATTTTTAATATCGATTGATTTGAGTAACTCTAAAATTAATATCGATTGATATGACTAACTGCAAAATTAGTATCGATCAATACTCCATAATTTCTAATATCGATAATCGATTTTCGGTGATACCGATATCAGGCTAACGAAGGCAGCCGATATATCGATATTTCCGATATCGCAACAAGACAAATGCAAAATATCTCAGATTTAACAACTAGTCACAACATGCAGGTAATGAAGCAACTTGATTTACAATTTACGATTACTTGGTGTTCATTGACGCCATCATAGCATGATCTAATGTGCCCTCGGTCACTCTCTTTCTCAAGCCTGAGCTTTTCTCCAACCCACTAAATGCCCACCCTAGAATTCACTCGAGAAGATGCATACCCACCACAAGAATGAAAAAAGCCCTCAGGCCCTTCTGCCATCATGGGAAAATTGGCTTTGATGGTCTCGCTTGGGATGCCTACGTGGACCCGATAACAGGCATTATTGGCAGAATCGTTTATGGAAATCCCCCCTTCGTTTGATGGGAAAGATAAGGGCAAATCTTCGGCGGTTATGACTACCTTGGAAATGGGACATAAAGCGGCCAACACCGTCCCCGGATTTTCAGGAACATGGATTCTCCCGCTGTCTCCCAAAAACCAAAAAAGATGGCTCGATAAAGGCTTTAAACTTGTTTTCAGATTCCCGCATAACACTATTCCATTTATCCCACATGGCTATTGGACGGGTGATGACCCCTACGTTCTTCCAGGTGGTGGATGCTATAAGGATGACTTTTCGGATGTTGTCATGGGGACAGTGACTTTAGCCCCCCCACTGTAAGGGGGTGGCAGTCCTGTCCGCCTGTGTCACCCCTCGACCCGCGGTGCCGTCTTGCCTGGCACGGTCCTGCTCAGTTCAGGGAATAAAACACTCCCCGTATCTTATTCAATTATCTTCGCACTGTGAAACCCGAGGCGCCTGCCTGACAGCTTGCTCTAGGTTTCTGTGAGATATATATATCCACCCGACTCCGTCAATTACATATATATATTTCACTGTTCCCGTCAGGTTATCGGTTCACCACTTAGTGGGTGTTTCGATTTTCACTGCTCTGAGATCCCGCGGAACCAGCGGCCGCTTGCAGCGAAACCAGCTGTTTGCACAGGCTGAGCGCATTGCCAGCTTCTCCACCACCAGCCGCTATTTTTTACGGCACCGGCCCTTTTCCTCGAGCGGAACCAGCTCCCGGATTTCGTGCGGCATTCGCACTACCGACCAACCGTCATTCCACGCTACGTTCTTCCAGAGATGAGCGCGGACCGCATCTCCCTCGGCAGCCGCCTTCGTGCTGCGAGGGAATCTCCTGGAGGGCATTCCTCCGCCAGCCCCAATTCATCGGCTAGCCCCGACCGTGGCGGCTCTGGGGGCTCGATTGTGCGCATGTCACAGTTGACCGCCAAGCCGACCCCAGTCTCTCGGGCGGCCACCTCTGCTGAATTCCACGCTGACCCTACGGTTTGGGTCTCCACGCCTGTGAAGCCCTCCCAGCGTACGGAGTTCGCGGACAAGCTCGATTACGCCTTCTCCTACGGCGAGGAGTTGGCCAAGCTCCTTCGGACCCACGGCTTCAAAAGCTCCGTTGGCCTTACTCTTGACGGACCCGAAGCTGAGTCGGACTTCGCGGTCTTGCTCGCCAACATGAACCATGTTTTCGGGCCTATCTCCCGTGATGACGTCGCCAAGCTTCTGGATCTGGACAACGAGTACACGGACTACCACATCGTCCTCAACGAGCTCGTGTACGCCGTCCTCCCCACGGTTCTCCGCTCCACTGCCCTCACCCTGTATGAGGAGTCCGTGGAGTTCCATCCCCGCGATGGCCGCTGCGCATTGCAGCGCCTTCGTTTCCATGTGGAGGGCATCGGGGATCCCGACGCGCATCGCTTCTGGGTCCGCCTTAGGGCGATCATTCTCGACGAAACCGTCGACCCCGCACCGCAGCTTGCTGCCTTCCGCACGTTGGCCGACAAGCACAAGAAGGTGCACCCGCTGTACAGCGACTCCGACATGGTTTCAGACCTCTACAGCGTCCTTCGTACTTCTGCGGCCGTCTCCCCCCACGTCGCGCCGCTTTACCTGGTGGTGTTACGCGACCTTGGGGCCAACGTCCCCTTCACCTTCGCCGCCCTCACCTTGCGCATCGCCAAGGTGTTCCGTGACGAGTTCGCCTTGGCCCGCCTCTCCGCGCCTTCCCCTCCGACATCTGGTGGTGCTGGGCGCGGTGGTGCTGGCGGCGGTGGTGGCAGGGGCGGTGGCGGCAGTGGTGGCGGTGGCAAGCCCACCGTCGGTTCCATGCATGCCCTCGGCTGGAAGAAGTTGGCGCCCCCCGTCGGTGAGTGGAAACCCGTGCGCAATGCCCGCTACCTGCAGTGGGAGGGCACCGGGCTCGTCTGTGTCACCTGCTTCCGCCTGTGGGCGGTGACCACGGGCCACCTTGACGCCGAGGGCGTGTGCCCCTACTCTTGTTCGGCATCCTTCGCTCCGGGGCGGGCGCCGGCTACCGCCCCCACGGCGGCCCCTCCTCCTCCGATGTCGGCGTGGCCGCCTGCGCCACCGCCGGCTGCCCGTGCAAATTATTTGCAAGCATTGGAGCCCCCGCCACAGGACGACTCCACTCAGCCGGGTGCGGCAGCCATGACCGTCCGATTCTCGGGCGTTGACCTCTGCGATGAGCAATCCGACGAAGATGTGCCTGACGCGGCGACGCCGGCTTTCCATGCCGTCCACGATGACGGCGACGAGGAGGACTGGCCGGCGTTCCGATCGTCTCCTGTGTGGCTGCCATCTTTCTCCGGCAGCACGACTGCAACCGTCTCGATCACCGACGTGACACCGTCCGGTGCATCGGCAGAGAACCCTTAGAGCATCGGGACGGTAGGCTATTTAATTTAGAATATTTTTTCATAAGTTTAGAATACCCCATTTTATCGTTAATTTAGAATAAGTTTTCTTTATGTCATCCGGCTATGACCGGTGCATGCATCCATGACGTTGTACCTGTACCTGTTGAGCTATCCCCATGCCATGCGAAATATTACACTGAAGAGTTGTCTTGCCGTGATGTCCATATGTCCGAATGGAACCAAAAACCGTTCGATTAAAATCGAACGGTTTTTGGTTCCATTCGGAAAGATTCACGGCCGTGAATCTAAAAGTCACGGCCGTGATTAACGACTCTTTACGCATAATGACTTTTATTATTTGCCATCTTTGCCACAATAGACACTCACGGCGTGTTCTGCTTGACAAAAAGTAAGTAACTTGAAGCCTTGAGCTTCAACTTACTGAAAGATATGTATCTTGGCAGTATGTGTGCCAAGTTTCGTGCTCTAGGACGCACGGGAAGCCCTCGGCTGTTTGGCATCTTTGGGTTTGGGTGTCACGTTCGAACCCAAACCCAAAACATCTGCCTTAGAAATAGATTGCGCGTTTCGCGCAAAAGTAACTTGAAGCCTTGAGCTTCAAGTAACTCAAATATACGTATCTTGGCAGTATTCGTGCCAAGTTTCGTGCTCTAGGACGCACGGGAAGCCCTCGGCTGTTTGGCATCTTTGGGTTTGGGTGTCACGTTCGAACCCAAACCCAAAACATCTGCCTTAGAAATAGATTGCGCGTTTCGCGCACAAGTAACTTGAAGCCTTGAGCTTCTGGTAACTTAAATATATGTACCATGGTAGTATTCGTGCCAAGTTTCGTGCGTTAGGACGCACGGGAAGCCCTCGGCTGTTTGGCATCTTTGGGTTTGGGTGTCACCTTCGAACCCAAACCCAAAGGCAAAGGCATAGGACAGTTTCGTAGATTCTGTCCCGATGCCTTTGCAACCTCGCTTGCTAACTCATATTACAATGAATATTCAACATTCAAGCGTTGGATACCCCACGCCAACGGGAAGCGCTCGGCTGATTTGTTATTTGGGTATGCGCACCCAAATGACAAAAAACGCATCTTTGAAACTCGTTAGTTTCAAAGATGCGTGGCCGATGCCTTCGTGCTTATGTGTGTTAATCCATATGAAATATTCCATGGAATAAATGTGAATATCCCGCACAAACGGGAAGCGCTCGGCCGTTTTGTAAAATTAGGGTGCACCCAAAATACAAAACGCATCTTTGAAACTCGGAAGTTTCAAAGATGCTTGCCGGTCGCGTGCAGCGGTAAAAGGCAAGTCAAAGGGTTTAGAATCTAGAAGAAGTACAGGGGCCTTTTTTTCAAGCAGGACACGCCGTGAGTGTCTATTACAACGGCGCCCACCATTATCACAAGCGAGACAAACCTTCTTAAAGCTTTTTGGAGGCTTCCTCATGATGGCACCAGCGGGAACGAGAGCGTTTGACCTGTGTGCACATTATTTGAACACGAGTCGTGAAAAGGACCACCGGTCATAGCCGGATGACATCAAGAAAACTTATTCTAAATTAACGATGAAACGGGTTATTCTAAGATTAAGAAAACTTATTCTATATTAATTATTTTTCCCATCGGGACCCCTGCCCTTCAATCCTGCGTAGAACCACAATTGTGGGACAGCTGCTTGGCATTCTAGTTAGCTGGACCTTAAAGTCCGATGGACTTATAACATTTGTATATATAGGGTTTAGGGTTGGGTACTGCCTTGGCACCTCACCTCTTCGGGGTGAGGTGGTGTCATGGGGACAGTGACTTTAGCCCCCCCACTGTAAGGGGGTGGCAGTCCTGTCCGCCTGTGTCACCCCTCGACCCGCGGTGCCGTCTTGCCTGGCACGGTCCTGCTCAGTTCAGGGAATAAAACACTCCCCGTATCTTATTATTCAATTATCTTCGCACTGTGAAACCCGAGGCGCCTGCCTGACAGCTTGCTCTAGGTTTCTGTGAGATATATATATCCACCCGACTCCGTCAATTACATATATATATTTCACTGTTCCCGTCATGTTGTTATCATAGTTATAGACAGTGCACCCAGTGATACTCAACCAGCCTTTGACTGGAGGCCTACACAGAAAAAGATTGCCAGATGGTTCCTTAACGTCCTTCCCAAGTCCAGAGTCACGAAGAAGAGGCTAGAATACACAGGAGTCAGCTCTGATATTTGGAATGAAGTTTTGAACGAAAGCGACAAGGTACTTCCCTCTTCGCTTTGCCCATGGCCCACTCAAGACCCTCCTTATCATCAGAGTGATGTTGAGCCTTATTATTATGGTGGTCACCACGACACGACAATCACCAATGCAAATTCCAAGCCCTTCATAAGCACCGTGAAATGGCCCAAAGTTCTTACACTCATGGGATACCTCCCTCCTCTTTTTGGTATCGTCCTCAACACGATAGGTGTTCCCCGTGGTAAGATTAAACCACTCCTTAAAAAACTTTCAAGAATCTGTAGGCAACACACCAAAAATAGGCGAGACGTGTTTCTGTTAAACACCACCACCACCTTAAATACTGACCCGCATACAGTTGACATCTCGAGCAGTGAAACCATGACAGAAACAGAAGCCGTACAACAGTCAAACGACTTTCTTCAAACCCTCCTGCAATAATTTTCAAAAGTCTTGCGATAAAAGATGGTTTCGTGTCCCCAAGGGGAGGGGCCGTCCCCCTCCCCTCCCCCGCCACCCCCCCTCTCCCCCGCCCACCACGGCCACCTTCCTCAACGTCTCCAATAACCCCCTTAATTCTTCGACTTCCCTCCCCACCGCTCAGATTCAGACACCCCTCCACTCACCCGGCCATGGCTGCTTCTCCATCTTCTAGAGTTTTTTATTGCCTAGCACTTAGCTTTTTCTCTAGATGTCACCCTGCTGAAAAGTGGGTTGAGCCCCTTCGTGGGCGCGCTATAGCAGAGGGAGTAGCCCCTGGTGTTTTCACTAGCCTGCTTTGCAGGGATACCGCACTCTCAGGACTTTGTTCCCTTTGCTACTAGCGTAAATGTATTATTATTATTCAAGTCTGAGTGCATGTGGCCACACGCGCTAAAGGCCCGCTCTATCCCACCAGTGCTGATAGGGGAGGCCAAGAACTGCCTGAACATTTTAAACATATTTGGCAAGTTATGCCTCCTATCTACCCACCACTGAACAGGGTCCTCACTCATGCTACACGGAGAGGGGGCCAAATACACTTTGAACTCACACTCAGCAGGTGGCAGCACCTTTACATATACTCACGACTCAACTCATATGCTTTCAGCGATACACGCGATATACGATTATACAGAATATTCTACCCTGTATCTAATTCACCGTATTCATTATTTTGACAATTCATTGGCTATTCTGGCTTAAATTCTTAAGACAGGAGCCCATTCCAATACATTCCATACCCTACACAACCTTCGTTTTCGGGACTTTAAGGGAGGCGCACGCTGATAGCCCTCGAGAATGTCGGTCAATAAAGCTGACATGTTTTAGGGATTTTAAGGGAGGCGCAATGGCCGATAAGCCTCGAGAATGCCATTCGATGAAGCTAGCTACTTGTCACTCTTGTAATCCTGGCTGTACTTTTCACCCTGAGTGTACTCTTAAACACTGTACATAGAGTGTTACCGCAATTTATGATGCGTTCTTTAACATAATACGAAATTGCGGTGGATTTGTGTGCAATTTTCGCAACGAATCGATTTATTTTGGGCATCATGGCATTTTCAAACCAATCAAACATGTATCAAATTGTCTTTTTGGATTTCCTAGAGAGCTACGATACCTACCCATATAGCCTTTCGCAACAGCGCCAAACACAACCGAACATACATTGCCCGTTCATCAGAACGCAATTGCCCGATAAATTTGCTTTCGATTACTTGGCTTCTCTGGCACAGCCTTGTGGCCCAATACAATTAACATGTGATCTGGATATGCAGCAATACAATTGTTTCCCACTGAACGCACTGATACAATATCTTAGGACGGCCGAATTGTCAAACTTGAGTTGCATGGATAATGTATAGAGAGACTCGTCACAAAGATCCTCCGTCCAGGATCGCCGGTTGCTTGTGATTCATGACCAACTGACCTTCCACAGTCTGATCCATGCCGGATCAGAAGCAAAAAGTCTGCCCTCCCGGAGATGAAAGATCACAACTTCTCCCCACGTGGGCCCCATCCACCATCTTCAGCAGGAGTGTACAACCAATTGTTTGTTATCCCCGTGCCACGACAGTCTTCGCAAAGAACCCGGCCTTTATAAGTGCACTTTCCTGGTGCATACACAAGTCCTTCTCACAACGCGCAAACTGGTGTTTAGGTGCGTCATTGTAGGTAGATCGAAGGTTTGACTTTCAAAAGTCAAGTTTTGAAGCGTAGGCTTTGGGCGAACGTCCTCAAGAGGAATTTGCGACTTGGCCAAGTGGTAGGCGCTTACCACATCCCCGGAGCGGTTCACCAGGGAAAACTCCACCTTCACGAACGCCCACACACTGAGGTTTCTGTCAAAGTGTCAAAATTTGTTGACGAAGCCATACCAAAACAACAAACGACTATGCCTGAGCGGAGCTGGAAGTAAAGCTCTGCGACGAAATCAAGTCGGCAACTGCGGACAGCCAAAGGCCACATCAGGAAGGGGGCAAGAGTGGAGGCAATTCTTCAAATTCCCCCCTTCGAGACAGCAGGTACACCAGTAACAATGTCGAGTTCATTGACCTGTCAAGCGCGGAAAAAGCGTTGCAGAACAAAGCTATACATCGGAATATATACTCTGCATGGAGAAGTCAAATGCTGACGAGACATTACCTAGTCGTCCCCTTCCTTTGCACATCGCACAAGTCTGCCATCAACAAATCCAAGCTAACCTAGTTAATGCCTCCTATATCTGCGCACTACAGTCTGAAGGAGTCACGCACGACAAGCCTCCCTCCGTTGATTTTACACATCACAAAAAGCCAATGTAAAGACGGTCATTCAGCAGATGGCGAGACATAGCCGGGTGGGTCCGAGAGGTCAATGGGGTGAGACAGTTTGCAAGAAATGCAATCAAAGGGGCAGAGACTCTGGAGCAAGACATGAGACCAGATGGGGCGAGGCTCAGGTAGCAAGACATGAGACCAGATGGGGCGAGGCTCAGGTAGCAAGACCTGAGACCAGATGGGGCGAGGCTCAGGTAGCAAGACCTGAGACCAGATGGGGCGAGGCTCGGGTAGCAAGACCTGAGACCAGATGGGGCGAGGCTCAGGTAGCAAGACATGAGACCAGATGGGGCGAGGCTCAGGTAGCAGACATGAGACCAGATGGGTGAGGCTCAGGTAGCAAGACATGAGACCAGACCTCAGGTGGCATGAGGATGGGGCGAGGCTCAGGTGGCAAGACCTGAGACCAGATGGGGCGAGGCTCAGGTAGCAAGACCTGAGACCAGATGGGGCAAGGCTCAGGTAGCAAGATATGAGACCAGATGGGGCGAGGCTCAGGTAGCAAGACCTGAGAC
Source organism: Cymbomonas tetramitiformis (assembly GCA_001247695.2). NCBI lineage: Eukaryota > Viridiplantae > Chlorophyta > Pyramimonadophyceae > Pyramimonadales > Pyramimonadaceae > Cymbomonas > Cymbomonas tetramitiformis. The sequence goes on from LGRX02029479.1 coordinate 49,519, forward strand.
CAGATGGGGCGAGCTCAGGTAGCAAGACGTGAGACCAGATGGGGGCGAGGCTCAGGTAGCAAGACATGGGACCAGATGGGGCGAGGCTCGGGTAGCAAGACCTGAGACCAGATAGGGAGCTCAGGTAGGACTGAGCCAGATAGCTCAGGTAGCAAGACCCTGAGACCAGATAGGCGGCTCAGGTAGCAAGACCTGAGACCCGAATGGGGGCGAGCTCAGGTAGCAAGACCTGAGACCAGATAGGCGAGGCTCAGGTAGCAAGACCTGCGACCAGATGGGGCGAGCTCAGGTAGCAAGACCTGAGACCAGATGGGGCGAAGGCGGTAGCAGACCTGAGACCAGATGGCGAGCTCAGGTAGCAAGACCTGAGACCAGATGGGGCGAGGCTCAGGTAGCAAGACCTGAGACCAGATAGGCGAGGCTCAGGTAGCAAGACCTGAGTCCAGATGGGGCGAGGCTCAGGTAGCAAGACCCGAGACCAGATGGGGCGAGACTCAGGCTGCGGCTGCCAGTATTTACAAGAAAGTGGGCGAGGCGTTGAGGCATGGTTGCCGATATAGGTTCATACGTTGTGGCCAACCCCATCGCAAATGTCACATCTGATGGGTCGCTAATCAAACACCCGCCCCAAAACTGTCAGCTGAGACCATCTTGACGCACATGGTATTGTCAGGCAACAACTGATCACTCGACACCTCACTTCTGCCTTCTTAGACTGCAAGCAGCTTCAGGTGCAACAAGAAGGATAGCACTTCCGGAGTGGGTCCTTGCATACAGACCAGACGCCTGAAGAAGCGTAAGATAGCAATCGCACCACCAAAGAGATTGTGCTTCCCACCTTAATTCAGCGTGACACAACAGTTCCTTCCATTTGACTTGAGCGCAGATCCAACATCAAGGGTTTGAGGCGAAATCGAAGGTCTTGAGGTTTCCGTATTCGAGGTCAAGATTTCAGGCCAAGTGAAAAGAACAAAAGTAAAAGGCCCAATTGAGAAAAACATGCAAAGGCTGTGCTACTGGTCGACTTGCCAGCTCCAACGTTTATAACAAAGGCCCACTGCTGACATAAGCAGCTCCTGCACGGAGCGCCTGACGCCGCGCAGTGGGGTGGCCGCTGCACGGAGCGCCTGACGCCGCGCAGTGGGGTGGCCGCTGCACAGAGCACCTCACTCCTCACAACGTGGCGGCTGGTGTGCACAGGGTTGCATACCGTTTGCTGGATGATCTTCACGGCGGCGCTTCGCGCGAACGGATACGCAAGTATAGCTCCCTGCATTTTTATTTAGGTGAAAATAACTCGTTGATGAAGGGGGCAGGCAAACTCCATCGTTTACGAGATGCGATATTGAAAGTTGAGAGCTCACCGCGATGAAATAGCCCCCGTCAGATGCCACATCCGCGAGGCTGGAGTTCACCAGGGCTCTGCAGGGTTCACGCAGGCGAGGTGAGCACAAGGGTGCACGCACAGCACAGTGTTTCCCCGAGAGAATTCAGTTTTGGGGATTGATAGCCTCGACTTAGATCAACTTGCTCTACAGTTTTACTTTCGAAGGGCTCGCGGAACATCATCGCAATTCAGGCGACGCAAGCGCCTTGCAGGACTTTATGGAAGGCAACGCTCAAGTACACTAAGTTTGTGCATAAAGGTCATCCAGCGCGACTGGAAGAGAATAGCCACTATCGTTTTAGCCACTATCGTACATAGAAAATGCCAACTATTTACCATTGAACACTATACGGGCGTGCCAACACGAAAGCGGGAGAATGCCTTCCAGGCTTCACTCGACGTGCGCGCTTCGCAAAGCCCTCGTCGAGTAGCTTGGAGGATGAACGAGATGCCCGGAAATATCCCATGCATTTCCAGGAAGCTGTGACCTCTTCAGGAACTACAGTAACAGCTTTCATCGTACTAACTCGCGTGCTTACTCAAAGAAGAGTGACCTGATTGCGCCGTGTGCTTTCGTCAAAGCTGTGTCTGTGAGGAAAGGGCTCGGGGATTATTTAAAGCCAAACCGGGATATCGATCACGCGTATGCTCTATATCAGACCAATTCTGACGCAGTTCTCGCACTAGCGTATGAAAAAGATTCCTGTCAGGACCAACCGAGCGCGCCCTTTCACAGTTCTGAGGCGCCAAGGTGTTTGATGGACTTTTTCGTAGGCAGGGTCTTGAGGTTCCTAAAACAATAGACTACCGCTGGGTTATCATGAAATAAATGTCGTTTAGTAGGTTCGATCACATTGGGAAAATCAGGTTCCCACCCACGCCAGGTTCCCACCCAGTATTTTGGCCTAGACCCCAACCATTAATATTGATCATTCTAAACCCTAAACTAAAAACTGGGTCACGGTGACACTCCGTTTCGCATTTTTTCGTTGAGGGGGCTAAGCGGCTAACACCCCCGCTAGGCCGGATGAACGATCTTGTGTCCACATCACTTTGGGCCGTCGGGGTTTTTTGGGGGGGCAGAATCTTGGTCGAAATTTTCAACTAGTCAACTTTTCCAACATCGTAACAAGAAACCAAGATATCCGCAGTTGGAACGCGGATCAAACGGGGCGGAAGCATATCAACATCTGCGACACGAGCGTGTACGACAAAGGCGGGTAAACATTGAAGCATAGTTATCGCAAGGATCTGCTTACGGCGTTCTTGGCATATAGGATGTTACGGACGGTATACCATCGTCTTCGGTTGTTTCATACATTTCTTGTTGTCATTGCGTGATTGTCATGGCCTACAGTAGTCCAAGAAAATGGCTAAAAACAGCAGCCTGGCTGCAGGAGAAAAACTCGGTCGCTGGCGAGTAAACCGGGCCCGACCATCGAGTCCTGGATTACGCGATTACTCTCGATACGCGTAGCGCTTACTCGGAGTATCTTTCGAGTACTCGCGATGACAAGCGATTACTCGAGTCTGTCATATTCGATCCACCCGCGAACGAAAGGAAGGGACGGAAAGTGTCACGCAGACGAGGGTGGAAATCTACAGTTTCCTCTCTTAAGTCGGGGGATTTCTAGGTTAAGTCGGGGGAGGATATCGAGATGGTGGATATGCGTGCTCCCCCTACTCCAGTTGGTGAAGTCGCAGCAGTTCCAGTAGAAAAAACTCTTCGCGTTATTTGTCATGATCTAGCCGTGCTTAAAACTAGCTTGCCCAATCGTGTCGCCACAAAAGTCCCGTGGCACTTTTCATCTGTAGACACACGGAACCGATGGCAAGTATCTAGAGTATCCACAACTGTTGACCGGTTAGATAATCAGAAAAGTAAGTTGCCATTTTTAATTTGATGTTTTGTCTATTATGTATGATGAATGTGTGAAATTGTAACATTTGTATGACAACCGAATATTCCATGGCAAGCAAGATAATTATCCTTTAAGACAACGAAGGATTTTTGAAAAGGAATATTCTTTTTTTTTCAAAAAATTAAGAGTAATTGGGACTTACGTTCCGAGTAATTGCGCCATGGCTGCAACCTAGGCCGCCATTTTCTTGGACTAGGTGTCATGGAGATACCAATATTTAGTGCCCTATAGGTCTATCTATAGGTCTATCTAGTAGTGGGTGACTCCTAGTGATGACCACTCGCGCGGCCTGAAGCATCGTAGTCGCGGTCGTTGTGTCACACGTTATGATGACGACACCGCGACGCGCGCCCCTCTCTATAGACAATATTCTCAAAGTACTAACTTGGCGGCGTAAGCCGCAAGCCTCACTTCTGTAATATTACCGCCGACAGAGTCCCTTCACATGGCACCCATGACTACCGGTAAAATCGAGATTTAAGAATGAGTTGTTAGTGCTAAAATCGTCCTCCGTTCCGCGCGAAAACCGGTGACTGACCCCACGGAGTTCCGCAGACGCTCACTCGTCCTACGTGGCACAATTGGCGGCGTGCTTCAAAACATTTTTTTTTCAAGCCCTCTGAAAACATTTTTGACCCTGCACGTGCACTGAATTGCACTATATATCGCGTTTGGCTTCGAACAGACTACGTAGTCGCTTGCTCCGCCTTCTTTTTGCTAACGCAACAGGTGACGCGCATTGATTTAGTAAAATTACTAGTACATAGGGATACGATCTTCTTTTTTCAGATTTTAGATGAGGCTTTTTAGAAAAGTTTCCATGTAGCCGAATTTTGAGTTCGAGTCTCAGTTGATAGAAGTTTACCGCGTTCGGTGGGAACATGAGAGCCACTGCGCAAGCACTGATTTTCTGCTCATAAGGTTGATTCATTGTGGTCCACCCTGTACTGCATCGCCTTGCACGAAACTCGGTCACAAGCTTGTTTGACCCAGCAGGAAGGGCTGTACGTTTTCTCTTAAAGGGAGCAGCGCGTCCTGAGAATATTTCTCTGGCGGACTTCGACGTCCTCGGGTTTAATCACCCCTGCTCCCCCTTCTAACTTTCGTGTGGTTTCTTGTTTGCAGACTGGCCTGCAGAGATTAAAAAACTCCAAGAAGCTGCTTTGAAACAATATTTTTTTCCGCGGGCCATATTGAGCTAGTGTCCAACTCTATTTTTGCTTCTCAGCGATCCTCGTTACCTTGTTTTTTTCTCGCGGTCTGAAACAAAATTTCCTGTGCTGAGAAATCCACTCTCAGCGTGCAGCCGGCTCGCTCCAGCCGGCGAGTCTATTTTCTTTGACTTAGCTTGGCCCTCTTCAGGCAAGCACTCAGTTGCTTGTGCTGAATTTGTTGAAGTGCTAGAAAATATATTTTGGGGCTGCTGTCTGAGTACGGAGGCTTACCCTACTCGGCTTGGGTTCAACTCCCAACAGTTCCGGGGGCGGGGGCGGGTGGGACAGAACAGATTCCAAGGGACACAGGCAAGGGATACGTGCCAGTTGTCTAGAGGTAAGTGACACCGGTTTAGAATTACGTGTATGTGAGGGGATACGCCACCCTGTTGGCTGCCGGTTCGATTTGAAAGCCGGTTAGAACCCTGACTGCATGTTGCGGATGCAGCACGCAGTCACGGTACGGTGCGCTGGAAAGAAGTACGGAATAGTAAAAGTACTGATGGGACTGTAGCCTGAGTGCGTTAAGTGCACTCAGCTTGGGTTAGAATCCCAACAGTTCCGGGGGGGGGGGGGGGAGGGTTGCCAACGGAACCGACGGTTTATCGCAACCAGGACATTACCGTCGGTTCCGTTGGCAACCGTAGAGTAGCTGACTTCATAAAGCACTTTTTAGATAAACAACATTGTCGTGCATAACCGATATATTCGGTATGGCGCTCCCTTCGTGTTTGAGGGAGGCGCTTTCACGTGCACAGTAGGGGTCTGCATATAATAAGACTGCATCGGATGCTGTTCACCGGCCTGTAAAGGGTTGGGAGCGTCGCTCGCCAGCTGTAGCCGGTGCCTCCTGTTTAAGGGCAGAGAAAACATAGGTATATTTTGTATTATATGCACTCTTGTGGGAAAAACTAGCCTTGAAAAGGTTGCTTTTTTGGTGTTGTTATTGATAACAGTAATCTTCTCGCGTAATAACAAACCACACATCCTATGATGCGAAATGAGATTTCAGCACTCCCCGGTTTTCTGTAGTTCCTAAAGCTTCTTTGTATACATATCTAATAAAGTTAGAACTCAAATATTACCCATTAGTTCACCCCCAGCGTGTATGAGGTGTCAGCGCGCACAAACCCTATGCTATACGACCTACACCCCCTTGACTTCTACATATGGTGCACACCAAATACAATCGTATCAGCTAAAACGGAGTGAAACACCGTTTTCAGCAACACCAAAATAGGTACTATAGATATTAACATCGATAGCATACATTGGAGAACTCGCCGGGCAATACCCAAACCCCTTAACGCTACATTTCGACCCCCCCGTGGGTGCCATGTGTTCACTGCACGTGTATACATGCAGTGATTGTATCGCCTTTCTTACCCCTTATATGTAGCTGGTTCATATCGGGCTTCTCATGAGGTTATGCGCCTCGCTAACGCTTCCTCTGCATTTTCCAGATTCTGAAATGCTCAATTTTGAGATTTTCCGTGATGGCTAGCTTCATTGTTACAACCGGCATGGATATGCAAGTTTTCCCGAGCTCACGCGGCCGCTGCGATTCCCTCTCGCTAAAGTTGGGGAGTGGTGACCCCAGCAACGACAATCTCTTTTCCGGAATTCGTGTCCCCGGAAATTTAGCCATTTTGATGGGAGTAACAATGACCCCACTTTGGCGCTTAACGTCATTCTTTGACACCAGTTTCAACATCTCAGCAGCAACCGCCCCGAGCCTTGAACTTTGCGGTCCGGCTGCGCTCCGCGATCTGCCGTTTTCCAGTGATCCCCTCTCTCAGTCCGAAAATTGGCAGTGCCAACTCGCCTCAACGTCGGTACGGTAGTGCTATTTCCGAACTCTCGGTATTTTTAACGCGCTGCCCTTTCTTAAAACGACTGGACTCTTGGAAACCGGGCATCTTACTCAACATCTTTGACTTCGCTTCGTCAATCTTTACTAATCAGCCATTTGGCAGATTTTCTGGCCAGATTTACAGCCGGATCGCGTTCGTCGACCCTTCTTTCCTTTCTACCCCTCTCGGACGTTGGGATTTCTCGACATCAGCGTACACAACAACTCCCTCAAAAGCTGTTTGTCAACGGCGTCTTTTTTAAAGAAATTTCGACGTGTTTGCGTTATCCACGATCGTCATTTCACAGCCATTTAACCTCACGCGATCTGCCAATACCTGTTTTCAGTTTTGACCCTTCTCCACGTTCCATGGCGTGTGATGATCTTCGAGGGACCTAAAACGTATCTTCAAAAACAGCAATCAACATTTTCAAAATCTGCTCATCACTATATTTACATGTTGCGATCTCTTTTGTAGGAAGTGCTTACAAGCACCTTAGTTGGCAGTGCCTAGCTATTAACTTTGCAATCGGCAATCGATAGTGCCCTAGACATTATTTCTAGCATGCATACCGTAGAACCCTTCTTTTGAATGGGCAGTGCTTCATATAGAGTGACCACTTCGTAGTCAGGTACTGTCATGGAGATACCAATATTTAGTGCCCTACTGTATAATAGTATCTAGTAGTAGGCGACTCCTACTAGAATGTCCTAGTGACACAGTGAAAACGCTGTACGCTGCAGGGTTTGAGCGAGGCAATCGGGTATCATAAAAGATAGAAAACAATACACGACTTTCAGGCTATCTAAGCTCTGAGGCCGTCACTAGGCAAGCATACCGTGTGTCACACTCTAAGCTACCGAAGTCGAACTACTGAGTATAGGCAGGAGTTCACTGTACTGTCACTGTCATCGTCATATGTCATACGAGGTACCGAACTACTGAAGCTCAGCAACTCCTAGTGACACTCGACCGCCTGAAGCATCGTAGTCGCGGTCGCTGTGTCACACGTTATAATGATGACACTGCGACTCGCGCCCCTCTCCGCAGACAATATTCCCAAAGTAATAACTTGGCGGCGTAAGCCGCAAGCCTCACTTCTGCAATATTACCGCCGACAGAGTCCCTTCACTGCACGTGTATACATGCAGTGCTTGTCTCGCCATCGACAACCAATGATGTTTTGCCATTTGTGCACTTACAAAAGTCGTATTGCAATGGCATCTTTGAGCTGGCATGTTCTGATTGGTTTTCCCGATAGTGGGTGCCCATGGTAAGGGCCTCGCCAAAAAGCGTCAGGTATGAAGGATGATGTTCCCTCCCCAGCCACGCCCCTACCACCTGGAAAAATATTTAATTTAGATTATTTATTGCTGATTTTAGATTAACTCTTTTTCATGTTGATTTTAGATTAAGTTTTCTTTATGTCATCCGGCTATGCCCATGCCCGGTGGTCCTTTTCACGACTCCTGTTCAAATCATGTGCACACAGGTCAAACGCACTAGTTCCCGCTAGCCATCATGAGGAAGCCTCCAAAAAGCTTTGTTCGCTGGCGTGTTCTGCTTTTAAAAAAGGCCCCTGTACTTCTTCTATATCCTAAACCCTTTGACTTGCCTTTTACCGCTGCACGCGACCGGCAAGCATCTTTGAAACTTCCGAGTTTCAAAGATGCGTTTTGTATTTTGGGTGCACCCTAATTTTACAAAACGGCCGAGCGCTTCCCGTTTGTGCGGGATATTCACATTTATTCCATGGAATATTTCATATGGATTAACACACATAAGCACGAAGGCATCGGCCACGCATCTTTGAAACTAACGAGTTTCAAAGATGCGTTTTTTGTCATTTGGGTGCGCATACCCAAATAACAAATCAGCCGAGCGCTTCCCGTTGGCGTGGGGTATCCAACGCTTGAATGTTGAATATTCATTGTAATATGAGTTAGCAAGCGAGGTTGCAAAGGCATCGGGACAGAATCTACGAAACTGTCCTATGCCTTTGCCTTTGGGTTTGGGTTCGAACGTGACACCCAAACCCAAAGATGCCAAACAGCCGAGGGCTTCCCGTGCGTCCTAACGCACGAAACTTGGCACGAATACTACCATGGTACATATATTTAAGTTACCAGAAGCTCAAGGCTTCAAGTTACTTGTGCGCGAAACGCGCAATTTATTTCTAAGGCAGATGTTTTGGGTTTGGGTTCGAACGTGACACCCAAACCCAAAGATGCCAAACAGCCGAGGGCTTCCCGTGCGTCCTAGAGCACGAAACTTGGCACGAATACTGCCAAGATACATATATTTAAGTTACCAGAAGCTCAAGGCTTCAGGTTACTTGTGCGCGAAACGCGCAATGTATTTCTAAGGCAGATGTTTTGGGTTTGGGTTCGAACGTGACACCCAAACCCAAAGATGCCAAACAGCCGAGGGCTTCCCGTGCGTCCTAGAGCACGAAACTTGGCACACATACTGCCAAGATACATATCTTTCAGTAACTTGAAGCTCAAGGCTTCAAGTTACTTACTTTTCAAGCAGAACACGCCGTGAGTGTCTATTGTGGCAAAGATGGCAAATAATAAAAGTCATTATGCGTAAAGAGTCGTTATTCACGGCCGTGACTTTTAGATTCACGGCCGTGAATCTTTCCGAATGGAACCAAAAACCGTTCGATTAAAATCGGACGGTTTTGGTTCCATTCGGACATATGGACATCACGGCAAGACAACTCTTCAGTGTAATATTTCGCATGGCATGGCGATAGCTCAACAGGTACAGTGCAGCGTCATGGATGCATGCACCGGTAATAGCCGGATGAGATTAAAAAAACTTAATCTAAAATCAACATGAAAAATGGGTTAATCTAAAATCAGAGAGAAATAATCTAAATTAAATTGCCTACCCTACCACCTTGGGAACGCCATTCGTGTTATCCCACCTTCGCACAAGGGACGCTTTATATGGTGGCCGATTCATGCGAAAGGTCGCCAAAAGAGAACAATCGTGCCGAAGCGCGCAAAAAACGCGACTGTATCGGCTGTCGCGGGCTGTCGATGTCGCGGGCTGTCGCGGGCTGTCACGGGCTGCTCGATGCTGTTTCCAAATGCTCGATGCTGTCGCTTTGTTTCCAAACTTCGGGAGAAGAGAGCAAAAATTTGCGACAGCATCAAGGATTTGGAAACAGAGCTCAAACGTTATGATAGTGACGTGGCAAGAAATAGCATTCGGGTCTGAGCGAGCAGTGCGACCGTAGGATCAGTCGAAGACGAGTCAGCGACAAGCTAGTTATGACTGCCACGTCAGACGAATATGCCTTTTATTGACCCTCCGGGACAATAATATGCATATTGTCTGACGTGGTAGCCATAACTACCTCGTGTATACATGCAGTGATTGTATCGCCTTTCTTACCCCTTATATGTAGCTGGTTCATATCGGGCTTCTCATCACATTGTGAATGTCCGTTGGCCTATATATCGGCTCCTTCTTACAAATACGACCGACGCGGTCGTAGACGATTAGCGCTCCGCGGGTAGTCGCCAATCAGAGTTGTTATTGTAGACAAATAACTTCTAGGGAACAGGCAGTGACCTGCGTAGCGCATTGCGCTGTCTTGAAAATTCAGGCGCGTCGTTGAGCAAACCGGATAAATATTCTCGGTGGCAGCATTAGCCGTGGTTGCGTTTGTCGCCCTCACGCGGATTCCGCACTCACGTGACCATCAAGACGGAGCGCCTAAGACCGTCTTCGAGGCAGTAGATACGGGCATGCGGCATTCATGTTCATATTATTTTCACGCCCTTTCAGCACCTGCACAACACTTCCAGCACATATTTGGTTCCTACCAAGCACTTCTTGGATTTCGAAATCGACTTGTACCGGGGACGCGCAAAAACCGTGTGTACCGCGAAGGGATCGCCGCTTGGCTCTCGGATCGGCGTCAGCCAAACGTAGCAGGATTAGGGACATGGGAAATAATAATATAACATTTACGCTGAAAATAGGAGACCAAGTCATACAAACGCCGCAATCCTCCTGAGCAGGCATGTGTAAACCAAGCGCTCCCCATCGATATTTCCGGTAATCGATATTACCGATATATCGTTTTAATGCGTGACCGATTATCGGATGGGGTCCTCTAAGTACGGATTGTGGACTTTTTGATGTTCCATATTCAACACATCACACATCGTGTATAAATGCACCCATAATCGATTATTGATCGATTGTCCCGACGTGCGGCACAACTTCAGTTACCCCAATCAGACCCCAGTACGCGAGGGGGGTGCAGCCGCTTCGGAGAGTCCCCCCTTCAAATTCCCCCCATCGCGCCCGCCTTAGCCTTTGACAAACACCCCAACCATGACCCCCCTTACAGTAATTGCCATTCCCCCTTCAGTCACGATCCTACCCCAATTTATTCTCAGATCACATGCCTTCGTTGGGCGTTTCGTGTTCACCCTTCAGCTAAGATCTCCCTCTCAGTGTATAAAGTATACATACCGCTTTGCCAAACTCTGCTACATCAACATCACCGCGACCAGCCCGAGCCGACCGAGCATCGCAGAGCGACAAGCACGACATCGCAAATTGGCTTCGCGACATGACGACGCATGGTGGCTCGCCTCTAGCGATGCATGACAGGGCGAACGCAAACGTTTGTTGACACCAAACGCCACTGTCGCTAGGAACCAATAGTCACAAGGCTTCCGAAACGACAATGCCATTCACGGACTTTCACAGTGCTCGCTCGATGGTCTCAAGAGAGCTTGTCCACGCACGCCACGACCGGAAACCCCATGTTTGTGTGTTTGTGTTTGTGTGATGATGTGCGAAGGTGAGATGCGGGATGAGGTCGGGTTGGGGAATGGATGCGCAGGGAGGAACCACTCCCTTGCGTATGGTGGTTTACGAAGGACACAAGGACGTGGTAGAGTTGCTTCTTGCCAGGGGCGCGAATGGGACGCTTGTATGTGAATCGGGTGAGGAGGAGAACACTACGCTAGAGGGCAATATTTCGAGATGGAATAGAGTGTACTGTGATCCGGCATCGTTGCCGCCAGGGCAAGCCACATAACATATCTGGCGGTGGCAGTATGCATGCGTATGAAGGCACGAGGGGTGAGTTGATTGGGGAGGTCTGGTTTTCGTGGACCAATCTGCAGGCCGGACGAACACCCTTGCACACTGCGCCTACCGGGGAGGTGGCGGAGATGCTCCGTGATGCGATGAATGAGCTGCACCCGAGGCAACTGCAGGCAGCAGACGCTGCGGCTGCGGCGCTAGTGGGCGAGGTGGATGGCGGCTGAAGCTCATAACAAACAAAATCACGGGAGCCGAAAGGAAAATGCCAAGGCCAAGGCGAAGTGGGAAAAGGCTGCGCCACATCCATCCACAGAGACGCTTGCCACACCACAAGAAGGTGGAGGCCCTAACACACCTCGCAATACCGCGGATCTACCTTCAACCTCGAACGCGGGAGCCCATTCAGAAGCATGTGCGGAGGTGAGTGCCACTACGTTCGCCACGAGGAGACGCAGCCGCGGGCCATCGGTAAGGTGCTGACAAAGAGGGCGGTGGCCACGGATACCGAAGGTGCAAATGAGGGCTCTTGAGTTATGTTATTTCATAGTGACGCGTCCACGTCACCAGCACAAATCGGTTAGTGATCAATCCAGCTGTATCATCAGTTTGCACGTTAACCTCTTACAAATAAATGGATGCTATGCGCTTTTACCTTTATAAACACAGTCCTTTCGAAATACGATTGGTATGTCGACCTCCCCCAAAACGAGCACGTATTCGACTGAAATAGTACTCTGGTACATTTACAACTTAATCATTGATACTGCTTGCAAATTCTTACAGTCGCAAGAGTTTTCTTACAGCAGCCGCGCCAATGACTGCCACATTCAACATGCAAAATCTCCTTGACAGCAATCTGTCATTCTTGCGCCAGAAAAGTTGCGCGCTTCAAGGTTGCCCTTACGATGATTTTGCAGCGAAGGGGTACAAGGATCTTGTAGGGGAGACCAATCACATGCAATTTCGGGTGCGGAATCGCACCAATTCTCCCAGAATCCGAGAGATGATGAAAACATATTGTCTACAGAGGCGAGTCAATACTGTAGGTGAATATTGGACTTGGATGCACACAATGTCGGACAGCTACCAAGTTGCAAACCAAATACAAAATACAACCAAGCATGCACACATAAAACCCCAGCGATCTGTCATGGGCAGGTTGCAGCAGGCATCTAAGGGGAATCAAGTCTAGATCAACTCGTCCGAATCATTCACCACAAGAACAACTTTCCCATGTGTCTTTCCTAATTGAAAGGTCTGCATTGCCTCACGGCATTGCTGAAAGGGAAAGCGGTGGCCAACAACAGGGGGCGGCAGATCCAAAGCCAGCATCTCATCCACCAAGGGCGACATGCTCTCAATCTTATCTGCACAACGAACCTCTCACTTCCCAATCCCTCTTCAACAGAGATAACTGCAAAAGACTCTTGCGGGACTGCTCAAGCAGTGCCCACGCCATAAGTTCTGTCACGCAAACTCAACCTACCATGCCAATGACGACTCTCGCAACACAGACAGCGATGCGATTCCTCAATGCCTGCTGTTGGCGAGTGATCTGGGTGCAAGCCCTGTCATCTTGCCACATTTTGTTGCAAGTCACGTGGGTGCGTGGGAAGAGAATGCACCACGTGCCGTAGTGATGTGTGTGTAAGCTTGCCTCATTTCTGCAAAGCTGGGACACTAGAAGGATATTATGCTTCCAACACATCATGGGAATAGGCACCTGTCATCCATATAAGGTTGAATCCAAACACTGCTTTGTTTTCTGGGGGCATATTCAGCAGGTCCAAGCGGGGCCGCCAGATCCACTACATCACCCTTCCCCACCATACCTCCCTCCAGTCACACACAGGCCGGACCTCAGGATCTTCATGGGGGCGATGGAGCGATTCTTGCACTTATTTTTTCTCTCTTGCCTCGCACCCTTCGCATCCTCACTTTTACTAGGGGCGATTTTGAAGTAGGGTTTGAGCCTTGCTCTTCCTTCGACCAATGAAAAGGCTTCCTCGACTCTTTGTTCTCGTCAGCGGCATTATCTTATCAGATTGTGCCATGGCCTAAACTGCTGTCGCGCTCTTCACTGTCTACGCCCTCGAGCATGTCAAGCGATGCCGTCGAGTCACTTCTTCATATACCACTTTGGGGCTCTGTGCCTACATAAGCTCTACGTCTCCCATGGCCTTTGTATGTCTAAGGATGGGCGCCCCGCGTCAATGCATGTCATGCCACCAGACCATTGTAACAAAGCAACATCACCAGATGTAGCTGGAAGCATGGCAGCGGCATACTTCAATGGTTGAGCGCCACACGCACGCCGAGCACCCGTGAGCAATAGACCGCCTCACACAACGCATGCGCAGGGCCCTAGACATGCCGGGAGCAAAGGTGCCCCAAGGGTCGAGGAGTCGGAGGGGTGGGTAGGGTGGGGCGAGGTAGGACATCTCCACCTGCCATGCCAGCCTGACCCAGTTTAGAAGGCCCGAAACCCCTGAAAGCCCGCCTGCACGTCCGCTCCCACTGTCCACGTCAGCATACCGCGTCTCATGCAAAGTGGATATCCAACGATATCAGAATGAGAACGGTGGGCAGGAGATGAGCATCGTGCCGGCTTGGCGAATGACAGCGCCACAGCGGAGGGTGCCTGCTGACCCAGCGCTCGTCGCACCGTTTCGGGAGCCTCGTTGAACGACGGCGTCGTCCTGTGGCAATGCTAAGCTGGCGTGCCCGCAAGGCAGAGCCCGAGCATGCCGGTCCACGCGCTGTCCACTTGGCTGATCGCATTCAATCGGGCCGCTGCTAAGGTGGTCTTATAAGGGAGGGCAGGGAGGTCTAGACGAATATCTCGTGGGCATGCATCTGAAGCGGCGCACCTGTCGGAGTCATGCTTGCAGCCCCAAAAATCACGTACCGCCCACCCCGACGGGTATGCTCCCATCCTGAGCATCCATCCCACTCTCCCGCTCTGCCATGCCCTTCGCAGCGCAGGGCCGGCCGTAGCCCAGGAAAAGCACAGTGTGATGCGGGCGATGACTGGGGGGAAATGCCAGCAAATGGCAGGCATTAAGAGGACGGTGCTCCTCATACAACGTGATGAGGGTGACATAGGGACCGACGGCAGAGGAATCCATCCTCGGACATCTTTGGGGAAGAGGGTGAATGGCTGTGTCGGTATGCTCCCACGCTGTCACTGCCACGTATGCACTGCCACGTATGCAGTGGCGAATCACAATGCAGTGGCTTACCCGGCCAGTACAGCGGGCCAAGCAGGGAGTCTAACACCGATTGGAAGCCTTCCTCCTGCGTCTTGCCTCCGATTGCATCCCGGGCCGCCTGGGCTTCCTCCGCCAATACACACCGCGTTCACCCAATCCGTACCCACGCGCACACAGCAGCGGCTCCCATCCCAGCGCCTTCCCCATGCACAATACATGCCCTCGTGGCGCACTCTACAACTGCTTCTACAGCTCGACGACTGGTCCAATCATAGGTCTGCAGCTCGACGACTGGACCAATCATAGGTCTGCAGCTCGACGACTGGTCCAATCATAGGTCTGCAACTCGGCGACTGGACCAATCTGAGTCTGCAGCTGAGCGACTGGTCCAATCATAGGTCTGCAGCTCGACAACTGGTCCCCATCGCTTGGGTCACCGCTCGGCGGTGGTCCAATCATAGGTCTGCAGCTCGGCGATGTCCCAATCGCAGGTCTCACGATGCTTGGCCTCTGCGCTCATGGAAACTATCGGGTTTGAGAGATTGCAGTGAGAAGGGTCAGCAGCGGCAGAGGTGAGGCGCGCTTCTTGGAGGTTGTCTTGGAAGGAGACATCCGTGGAGCAACTGCGGCGCTGCGTGTGCAGAGGCTGAGAGCATCTCTGTGCGGCACTGTGATCCGAAGGGCAGAGCTGAGAGCATCTCTGTGCTGACACTGTGATCCGGAGGGCAGAGCTGAGAGCCTCTCTGTGCGGCACTGTGATCGGAGGCAGAGCTGGGAGGTATCTCTGTGGCGGCACTGTGATGGGAGGCAAGAGCCCCCAGAAACTATCTCTGTGCGACACTGTGATCGGAGGCAGAGCTGAGAGCATCTCTGTGCGGCACTGTGATCCGGAGGCCGACTGAGAGCATCTCTGTGCGGCACTGTGATCGAAGGGCAGAGCTGAGAGCATCTCTGTGCGGCACTGTGATCGGAGGGCAGAGCTGAGAGCATCTCTGTGCGGCACTGTGATCGGAGGGCAGAGCCGACGCCCCAGAGCTCACATCGTGAGCCCCCACATCGGAGAGGCGGCACGGTGGATGCAGATCTGACGGCCGTCACGATGCAGCGAATACAGCCATGTGCGAGGGGCGTCGCCAATCAGAATGCCTCATCCGGGCTATGAGAAATGGCAGCACAGGGAGGCTGCGCCGCTCGAGTGTGAGGCGCATGTCTCTGGTGCCGGCAAGGGAATGGCATGTAAGGTGCATCTCTCCGGCTCCAGCAAGGCGCCAGCACGTGTGAAAGTGTAGCACCGAGCGCATCGTGAAACACATGAATGCTGACCTGGAGCTGCTTGCTGAAGGTTGCCGACTCTCCCCAGCTTCCCGCCTTTGGCCGCACAATCACCTGCTCGCTGCGGCGACCAGGGGACATGGTGCATGTGTCAGGCACGCCTTGGGCTTGCCGGCCGTATGACCATATCTATTCAGAGCCGCCTCTTGTTCCAAGAAGCGGGGTAGTCTGAGTGATATGGGCCTGGGCAGGGAGCTGCTGTGCTTCGGCGAGATCCCTTCGGCGCAGCCAGCGGCAGCCACGGAAGCTTTGCCAAACAGGAGAGAATGTAGAACCCTGCGCAATTTCCAAAGCATGCAGACGTGGACGCCCGCTCCCTGACGACTGCCTGTGGTGGCTGTGCCCCAGCTTCTCAACGCATAATGGGTTTGGAACAACGATGGTGTCCAGGCAGGCTTCCGCTGCTCCTATCGCACAATTGATCCAGGTGGCTATGAAGGCCGACTTAGTTATCAGCAAGTCACTTGGCCGCGTAGCCGCGAAGGGCGCTTTCAAGTCCAAGACACCATTTCTCCAACGTGGGCATGCCGGTCTTCTTCAAGCCCAAGACACCATTTCTCCAACGTGGACATCCCGGTCTTCTTCAAGCCCAAGACACCATTTCTCCAACGTGGACATCGGTCTTCTTCAAGCCCAAAGACACCAGCCTTCTCCAACGTGGATATCGGTTCAGCAGGCCCAAGACTACCGGCCCTAACCAGCGGACATCCTGGTCTTCTTCAAACCCAAGACACCAGCCCTACTCCAACATTGAACCTCTCTGCGGTCTTCTTCAAGCCCAAGACACCAGCCTTCTCCAACGTGGGACATCGGTCTTCTTAAGCCCAAGACACTGTTTCTCCAACGTGAACTATCGGTCTTCTTCAAGCCCAAGACACCAGCCCCTACTCCAACGGCCAAATGCGGTCTTCTTCAAGCCCAAGCTTTATTTCTCCAACGTGGACATCCCGGTCTTCTTCAAGCCCAAGACACCATTTCTCCAACGTGGACATCCCGGTCTTCTTCAAGCCCAAGACACCATTTCTCCAACGTGGACATGCCGGTCTTCTTCAAGCCCAAGACACCATTTCTCCACGCGGACTTGCCGGTCTTCTTCGCTTCTAACAAGCCCAGATGGCCGCGCAGGCCTCCTTCAATCCCAACGGACAGGCGCTCATCCAGGCGACAACCCGAGATTGAGCTTATCGAGACGCCTCACATAGGTCGCCCTGGCCGATGGGCATGCTGGGTAGTTGCGGCGAACAAGATCAGCGCACGTGCTGACAAGTGGCCTGGATGAAGTGAACTCTTGAGACGTGGACTCAGCACAATGGGTTGCAGGGATATGACCTGTACAGAAATCATGAGATACGCAGGTGAACAAGCATGACCGAAAGGAGCGGACTCGCCAGGCACTCACCTCTTGAGTCTGGGGAATTGATCCAGGACAAACTTGGCCTGTTCACCAACCATGGCATACCGGCCACCAGCCACTACGTCCGTCAACCGGCCATTACGTCTCTCAGCTGGCCACCAGCCACAATAAACCTCATCGTGGGATACGCATTTCCTATTAGGTCGCTACGGTGGACAGAGGTCGACGGCCTCACCCAGGCTAAAGTGATTTAAGCTGGCGTGAAGGTGGGCGCCTTTAGGTTGGGAGCGTGAAGGAGGCGTGTCGCTGCAAGAGGGAGAATGGTATAGGAGCTGAGGAGCACCTTCGCCGGGGTGCTGACAGTGCCGACGGCATCCACTCCGAGCTTATCACAGATGGCTAGTGCACGCAGCCCGCAGCCACCGGCAACGGAGTGGATCATCAAGCTGTCGCCGCGCTGGATATCCGCCAGCTTCCTCATGGCGTAGAAAACGGTGATGCCCTGACAAATCACCGACTCCACATACCAGCTAAGGCATTATCTACCAACTATGACCTCGACTTCCTGGCTGCGGCTTGTCTTTGCTGCAGTTTCCCTCAGCACCCCGGCCAAGGCTTCCTCTGATAACCACTTTTTCTAAGCGCGCCAAGTTAAGCTGCATTGTGCAACCACTGAAGTTCAAGTTCTTGGTTTTCAGTCCCGCATGGCATCGCTGACCCAACTGCGCCCGACATATTTCGTTTTTATACGTTCCCCTTAATCGCTGAGATCGCGATCACCGAAGAGTTGTAAACGGGGAAAAGGTGGGGAGCGGGGGCAGACTTGACACAGCGCGGCGGCCCCTTCGTCGAAGCTCCAGCTGGCTGTGACACATTAAAAGCGGCTTAGATCCACACCCACACAAGGGAGCCAGACGATATGAGCTTGGACATCCATGTCGACACCAGACTCCTATTACTGTAACTATAAAGCTTTTCCCGCAAAGTGAAATCTGAGAACACCTCAGTGCGAAGCCCAGTCGGTCTTACGCCGGGCCTCGCGAGTTTGCCGTCGGCTCCACGGGTGCGACGCGGGGCAACTTTGGTCTGCGGCAGGGCATCCTGGGTCCGATGCCGGGCTTTGCGGGTTTGCTGCCGTGACGCGGTGCGAGCACTCCAACCGCGAGCGCTTTCTTCGCGGCATCTCAGCAAAAACGCGGAGCATTTCCCGGTCAAACGGCTTCCCCTGCTGTCCACGGTCGTAACTCGCTTTTACCTGGAAGAGGGCGCACGTAGTCCGCAACGACGTTTAAGTATGTGGCATACGCCCCGAAACGCCTGAAGCCCATTACACGTTCGCCGACTCGGAAGCCTTCAACATCGTCTCCAAAAGCGTCTATTACGCCGCTAAACTCTAGGCCCTGCACGGAGAGAAGAGAAGTGAGAGAAGTGAGAAACATCACTTAGTCTGCGAGCACACGAGTCAATGCAACGATCTGGTGCCATTTGAAACGGTACTGCAACACGGGAATGCAGAGCTTATGCGGATACGCGTATACAGGTTTACCTGATCAAAGTCCGTCTGCACTACTACGCTAAAGTGTCCTCCAAGGGGCAGTGAATGCCTAAGGCGTATGTGAAGGGTTTAGCGGAACAAAAGTCGGTGACTTCTTCTGTGCCGTAGAATAAAGAATCCTACTATTTCAAATATTTGGGGGAATGCTACGGGTATGCGAGGGTACGCGAGGTGCTACCGGAACAAAGTCGGTCTTTTCACCGGCGCTGTAGAGTCCAAGAACAGTGAAAACGTCTGCGAAGTTCAGTCCCGCTGCCTGCACTCCACGGGGATGAGCGAAGTAAAGCGGCTCAAAACCGAAGAAAACGAAGTCGTCTGAAAATATGGCTTGGTTTGCGACTCTGATGTTACCTTGACCCTCACACGCACTTCGCGCGGGGCTGGCGGGCCTAGCGTATCCTCCACTAAATTCAAGTACTTCAAGTCTCCTGCTTTGCTCCCGCGCCAAACCTGTCTTACCACAGAGTTCATGGTTGGGTCTGGAGTACGCAGGCAATCGTTGTCCCCGGGATGCTTAGAAAAGAGCCGCTCAGTTGATCCTTGCGTTCGGGTTGGGATACAAGCATACAACTGAAATTGAACAGCTCGTGGGACGATGATCGATTTTCGAAGTGATTTCTGATCTACTGTACTCTATAGTTTGGCTATCATTGGCTATCATTGACTAACTTTGGCTATCTGATTTGAAATTATGACAGCCCTGTCATCGGGGGTCTGCGGGGGTCTGAGGGGGGTGTCTAGGGGTCACAAAAATTAAATTTTGCCGATTTCATCGCCGGTGGGGGTCCCCTTTGTCGACCCCCCCAATTTTCAGTAGGTTTAGGGATTGGGTTCTGGGTTTAGGGTTTAGGTTCGAGAAATTACGTGAGAATTACGTCAGAAATCGTAATTTAGTTCAAATGCGTATTTAATAAAATAGGGTACCGGGTAGTAGGGTAATGGGCATTTCTAAAAAGAATTTTAAAATGCTATAAGTTTTTTTACAAAAATACTTTTCTTCCTTTGAAATACTTTTCTAAACAACCCATTACCCTACTACCCCTTACTTTTTATATAAATAAATATATATATAAAGATAAGTAATTTTATGTTAATCTCTCATATTCCCTCATATTCCCTCATATTCCCTCATATCAAAATTTGCCGATTTAATCGACGATGCGGGGGGTCCCCTACGTTGACCCCCCAAAATTTCAGCAGGTTAAATCGCGGAAATAGCATCGTCTCGGTCATCTCGGTAAAAATGCGTATTTAATAAACGAACGATAGGGTACCGGGTAGTAGGGTAACGGGCATTTTAAAAAACATTTTCTATTTCATAAAATTTATTCTACAAAAATACTTTTCTTCCTTTGAAATACTTTTTAAAACAACCCATTACCACGTACTCATTACCTTTTATTTAAATAAATAAATGTTAATTTATGTTATTCTCTCACATTCTCTCACATTCTCTCATATTCTCTCACATATTTTTTAACTTTAAGACATACTATTCAATGAGCATAACTTGAAACAAATCAAGTATGGAATCCGAGCGAGACATTGAAAATAAATATGCAAAACAATTGTATGTTTGGCGAAGAGGCATTTTGGGCTTAAAAGGAGGTGTAAAACCACCAAACGAAGTAATAGAGTATTTAAATAAAGAAATTCCTGATTGGCAAGAATATGATTGTGGTTTTAAAAATGAAAAAAGAGTGTGTGCCAATCATTGTAGCAATGTCAATGTTGAAGTTAAATGTTGTGCAAAATGCAAAAAGATATATTATTGTTCGAGAGAGTGTCAAAAAATGGATTATAAAAGACACAAGTTAGAGTGTAACTAATTTGAAATTACACATTTGTTGCCAATTCCGATTCACTAATTAATTCTCTTTGGCATTTCCAACACGGGGTTTCGATATATTTGCAACGACTCATTCGTATGCCACCGAAGATTGCCGCAATTATCATTACTAACACATTTCCGAACGCTTGTAAATCGCAAGAATTATTGAAAATATCCATATATCTTATAAGCTAGATATGTTTTGAACGCTTCCTATACAAGGGTTTATAATACAATGCATTTTTCTTCAAGCTTTTAGCCCTCTTTTGCTTACCCTTACACGAGCACTTCATTTACTAGTATATTATCTTATAATAGATTATTTTTTCCTCGTATTCTATTTGAAATTTGTTTTT
Source organism: Cymbomonas tetramitiformis (assembly GCA_001247695.2). NCBI lineage: Eukaryota > Viridiplantae > Chlorophyta > Pyramimonadophyceae > Pyramimonadales > Pyramimonadaceae > Cymbomonas > Cymbomonas tetramitiformis. The sequence goes on from LGRX02029479.1 coordinate 70,617, forward strand.
GTTTTCTCAAATAACTTCGTGACTCGAGGGAATATATTGTCTTCGCAATCGCTCGTGATTGTCCATCCGGCAACAAATCATATTGTGGTCGTATAGGTGCTTTTGTGTTGTTTATGCTAGGCAATTTTAGTTTAGATGGAGACCTATTGACAATTTTAGTAGTTTTCCCTTTTTGATACTCATTTGCGCACGAGCGAAGTTTCGCTATCCATTCCTTTCGGGTGCCCATTTTAATGTTATATAATATGTTATGCTATATATTAATAATACAAATCATATGCTACGTTCAACTTTAACTAAACGTAAAAACGCGGCTTTATGTAGGCAAATGGAAGCAAATGCTCTTGGAATAACACCTATAAGTCATGAAAAATTACTAAAACAAACACAAAAATTTGCACAAAAATCTGGCGGATATGCACCTTCGGTCCCGAATTTCGATGACGGAATACTAATCAACGGCAAACCGATTATAGATTACACCGAACCCAAGTTCAACCCGCTATTAGAAAACAATAAACATTTTGTGTTAAATAAGATTGACAATATGACACCAATTGAGAGGCGAGCATTATTTGAAGAATTCAAAAGTAAAGCGGAAATCGAAACTTTAAAAGTCATTTCAAAAACAATAACTTCACCATCGGAAGGAATAAGTTGGCTCAATCGGCACAACTTGATGGACGAGTTTAAGTCATTTCTCCGAAATGAATCTGATGGTGCGACCTTTAATACACCCACCAAAACTCGACAAGCAAAGTCAACCACAGCCATTCCGACAATGAGAGATAAACGGGGCAACTCATTAAACGATGAACAGCAAATGAATAAATTGTATTCATTTGCATCTCGTCACACGGACCATTTAACACAAGGTCACATTCGTCTACGACACCCAATTGTCTCGGCATACGCTCTCCCCGAAACTTCGACATTTGCGGACGATCCCCAATTTACCGAGTTTCTAAAATCGGAAGCGATGTTAAATAGAGCGATGCCCGAGAGACGCTATCAAATGAAGCCAATGAGTAGTGGCGCCGTTAACTATCCTTCGGTATCCACATTTACTCCTCCTAGCGGCGGTTATCCATCATCGTCCACAGGTCCTTCCGGAAATTCGTCGGTGTATACTTTTAAAACTCCCTAAATATATATATATATATATTGAAAGTATATAATAATGACAAGTTGTTTTGAAAATCCCGACCAAAATAAATGCCAAAAACCATTTGGTGCTTTCAACTATAGAACATTAGACAACACATTTGTGTCCAAATCGAAAAGAACGGCAACAAATGATGAAGTTACAAATCAAAAACCAAAAACCCTCGTTATCAAAAACAAAGGCAAAAATGTTCTAACCAAGCCCGGAATCACTAATAAGCCAAAATATGACATAGATACCTTAAAGCCGACAACCTCGACAAGTTTGAGTAAAGTAGATAAAGCTCATAATCGATTTCTAAAAACAAAATACGGCAAATTGCTTGAAGAAATGACAAAAGAAACCTCGTTAGGTCAACGTATAATAGGCAAAAACACTATTACTAAAGATGACGAGAGGATGGCTCAGATGGCTAGAGCGAGTGAGCTTTCGTATGCATATGCATTTAAGAAGGAAAGCCCTCAACGTTTTCAAAATGCAATGTTGGATTTGCCGAGTTACGACTTGGATAAAGACTTGTCGGATAGAAATGCAATTGTTTTAAAACACAAGTTAAGAGACGAGGTTATCATTGCACAACGAGGAAGTGATGTGTCGGGTTTAAAAGATGCCGATGTCTTAATTAGTGACCCACAACGTATCCCGTTAGCATACGAGGATTGGTTCGATGTGAATCTAAAAACTCTTATCGGAAAACAACGAGAAACGGGTAGATATAAGCAAGCTGAGAGTCGTTTAATAGATGTATTAAATGCATATCCAACTAGCGATGTGGCGTTAACGGGTGATAGCTTAGGCGGCGGTGTACAAAATTATCTAATGGAAAAGTATGCATCTAAAGAGTCTAGAATAAAAGAGGCTCATTTATTCAATCCCGCAATAAACCCATTTCAAAAACCTGTGGGTAACGTTCCAAATGATAGAATTCATAACATATACGCCGTCGAAGGTGACTTGGTATCAATGGGCGCAAGACGTTTGAGGCACAAGGATGCTACATATGATGTCAAATATGTCTTACCTAAACCAAGCACGGAAAGTGAAATAAGCAAACTACACGATATCAACCAATTCTATACTCCCAAAAAGATAGAATCGGAAAGGGTATCGCCGTTAAGAGCTCGCCTCGGCTTGGCAAGAATCGCATCAAAATCCTTAGATGCGGGTCTTTATGGATTAGCGGTGTATGATGCCTACTATTCAGCTAAAGAAGATGAAGGTCCGCAAGATTATGCAAATCGTGTCTCGGAAGATTTGAATCCCGATATCTTAGCAAATATAGACCCAGATTTTAGGTATACATCGAAGAATGCGCCCGATGAGCTTCAAGGTTTTGCAAATTGGTTGTTTTACATTCCACGCAACAAAGACAAAAAGAGGCAACGAGCATTTGAGGATAGACATTGGCATTCAAATTATGATTACCAAAAGCAAGGAATTCGTAAAGATGAATTTGACGATAACGTAATTTATGTACACGGCGTCAAATTTGTGGATTCGTCAAAAACGCCAATACCTGCAAAAAATTCGCAACGGCAAAAAACAAATATACCTCGAACACGACAAATGGAGCAAATTCCTAATATGGTTTGATGAATGCATATATTATATATTTAATATATTATAATAATTATAGATGTCAGCCTTTTCACTTGGAAGTACGGCGGTTGTTAGTGACGAACTTATCTGCAAAAATCTGCAATGCACAACGTTCAATGGTGGTCCACCTCCTACGGGTGGCGGAGGAACTAGTTTGTGGACAATTGTGTCCGGTACGACAAGTGACATTGAAAGAACAAATGGAAATGTAACCGTCAAAGAGGGGGATATAAAATTTCAAAATGCTACAGGATTACTAAGTGATTCTTCGGTAAATGTATACACGTTAATAAATACTAGGGGAAATGGAAATGCAGGGATTGCATTGCAAAGTGGAGATGCTGTAAGTAATCCTAACGATGTTATTATTAGTGGCGAAACGTTGAAAGTAAACACAAATTCAGGTTTATTGTTAAATGTAAAAAATGACCCCGGAAAACCAGCTCTAAAATTTGATTTACCAGCCGGAACAATAGCGGATGCAATAATTTTGACGTATAAAAATGTAGCAAATGGAGCCGCTTCTATTAAAGGTGACAATGATATGATAATAAGAGCAGACGGTAGATGCTTTTTTCAACAATTTGTAGCCGAGAATGATTATGATGACAACGATGCGACTAGAAAATACGTAGCAGCCAGTCTAAATCCTTTACGAACATCGGGTAGTTGCAGTATTGCAAAAAATCTGAATATAGGGCAAGGCTTGTTTGTAAATCCAGCTAGTATGCCGCTTGAAGCTGCCGCAGCCGTTGGACAGTTTTATATAGAAGAAGACACACCCGGTGGTGGTAATTGGACTGTGAAATACAAAAAGACTTAGCCCGATATAAAAAATCTTAAGTTTATAATATATAACAATGTCGACTTTCTCTTTAGGCGAAAATGCATTCATAAAGAATTTGAGCGTGGACACCTTAATGAAAGATGGAAAACCTATTGTAAGTGTAAGTGACCCATTAGTGGTAAATACGGTCGAATGTCAAACTATAGGCTCGATTGATAATCCGCTTCAAACGATGCACATCGGTAGCGATATTCGATACCAGAACGATATTAAGTGGATTGACACACAAGACCCAACACTCGAGCGTGAACAAATGTCTTTATTGACAGATGGCTCATTGAAAGTTCACACCTCGATAAAATTCAATGATTTTGTATTAAACAATCCAGTCTCCAAATCACGATTTTCAGCAGGACTTGATGACCTTGACAGCTCTTTCGAGATTAAGTCGTTAGACCCGGTCGAACAAACAAGAGTTAAAATCGGCGAAACAGGGTTGAATGAAATCTCTTGCCTCCAAACGGTTATTAATATTGAGCCGTTAGGCAGTGGGGTATTGATAAACGACGGTCCATTAGTTCTCAATACGGGTGACATCACATTAACTTCAGGCAAATATCGAGGGGATGGGTCATTGTTGACCAATCTACCTTCAGGTGCAAACCAGAATCTACAATCAGTAACTGACCAAGGAAGCAGTACCACAAATAGTATTAGTGCTTCTGCATTTGTGGGTGATGGGTCAGGATTAACAAATCTTCCAGTTCAACCTGATACATCTACACTTCAAGATGTGACCACTAGAGGGGCTACAACTAGTGTTGCCGATGTTTCATACACAGGTACCGGTACAATGATTGTCAATCAAGAGAAACTCAGTGGAAATAATCTTAGAATTGAAAGTGGTTCTGGTGGTTTTGGTAAAGTATCAATCGGAGAACAAACTCAAGGGTATACAAACGCTGACCACATTGGAGACCGTTCTATTGCTATAGGTAGGAATGCATTGTCCATTAACAATACAACAAGTAATGACACGATTGCAATTGGTTCCGGTTCGTGCAATAGTAATTGTGGTGACTATGTCGTGTCTATTGGCGACGATTGCGGTCAGGTTAACTGCAAAGATGCAGCAGTGAACATTGGAAAATATGCAGGTGAATATACAGCCGGTGAAAGTTCCATAAACATAGGTGCTTTGGCAGGACAAAACTCTACTCAAAGTGCGGTAAACACAGATAACACAATCGTTTTGAACGCGAGCGGGGTAGAATTAAATGCCGGTGTCGCAAGTAGTTTTTATATTCGACCTATTAGGGCTAGTCCAGATGTGGGTTCAGAAAGTTTGCAATTGTATTATGATTCAGCATCAAACGAAGTCAGAAGTGGAGCAGTGCTTCAGGGCTCCGTAGGTACGCTCGCACAAGTAGTCGCAAACGGCGATACAGCCTCAAACATAAACCTCAGTGGAGACTTAGATGCAGCGGGTATCTTTCTAAGTAACTCGCTAAATTATGCTTACCCAAGTTCAACCGCCTCACTCACACTATCAGGCGTACCTTTGACACTCATTACGAAAGCGTACGCTCATACCACCCTTCCAGCCAACCCGCTACGATTCACCGGAGATGTCTTTACATTTGTCAATACGACATCCAATACAATCACAGCTTCAACGATTGTTATGTTCGATGATGACGGTATCTCGAACGTGAATGGAGTTCAACCGTTCAATAACTCATACACTCAAAGTAATCAGAATTGTACACCCGTTGGAGTTTGCATTCAAGATAGTGCTGCAACTCAGAGTTGTTTCGTTTTAATAGGACGTGGATTTACAACTTGCCGGAATGCAAATGCTACGGACAACACCTACGTCAAAGGGCAACGTGTTAAATGCATAGTAAACGGTGAGATAATTAGCGCTCAAACTAATGCTGGCGATTCGATTATTGGTACAGCTATGGAATCAAAAGTTGCAGGGGCGGGTGAAGGTGTATTAATTTGGGTAAGACCAGATTTCAATTATTTTGTTTGAATTCTATTATAGTAGCGGGTAGCTAGTAATGGGCATTTTTAAAAACATTTTCTATTTCATAAAATTTATTCTACAAAAATACTTTTCTTCCTTTGAAATACTTTTTAAAACAACCCATTACCACGTACCCAATACCTTTTATGTATATTATATGTATATATATTTATGTTTAACAATTGTATATTAAGCATCCGATTCATCATCATCGGAGTGTCTTTGAGGTTTGCGCATTCCAACACGTACACGTTTAGTCCTACCATTGATTTTTCGTTGAGCGGGATATATATGATGTTTTGTTAAAAGCTTGCCAAATTCGGTTGCGGTCATTAAATTTCCATCTTTTATAAACCAATCGTGTACGTTTTCAATAATAACATACCAATCACCAACTTTTTTCCAATCAAATCTATATATTCCTTCTTTTGTCATTACACCTTTGAAGTCTTTTAGAATGTCTTTACTTTTGTAAATCTCATAATTAGCCTCAATCCATTCAAATCCACCTCTATTAGAACCCGTTCTTTCCGCTACTTCAGATTTGACAAATTCAGGTTTGGGAGTTCGACCATTGATAATACTTTTTCGATAATAGTCGCACAATATACTAATAAATGCATCCGCTACATTTACTTGGTTTACGAAATTATCAATGCTATCATCTCTCACAAAGTAAGCATCGTTTGGTTCCATAATGCTATCGCTAGATGTTCTATCACATTGAACATAATTTGCTCTATCCGTGTATGCTCTATCGACCCCTTCAACCTCGGGTGTATCGTTGGATAGACAAAGCATATATGCTTGTATTTTGACATTTGTGGCGTTTTGATACAACTCTCGCATCGGTAATGTTTCGTTCCCGCCACTGCAAAACTTTTTCAAGATGGTTGCGGACAACTTTTCAATTCTCATTTTGTGTTCGCCAAAATTATTTTTTGTCGGTTCAACACCTATGTCACATTCATTACTTATTGCAAAACGTCTATGCCACAGCTCAACCGCCCAAGTCCATTTTCGTTCATTTTCCATATCGGATTTGTACTTTTTGGCTTTTAAATTTTCTCCATCAAATTCATATTGGAATTCTTCAAATGCACGTTTTAACAATGAAGTCAATTTCCCTTTTCCGCAAGCCGTGTCACCTATCAAAAACATAAATTGTCTATCACATATTTCACCCGCCATCCCCCTTGCTAATTGCTCTAGCACATAATCTCGTTTTTCAATGTTGGTAATTGGGTTATCAAACAATCTCCTAATCACCTCAGATTTCAATTCGGAGTAATCTTCCGAAACATTATAGTCCCGATGTATTTTGTTGATAAAGTTATAGCTTGGATGCTTCTTCAATAATTCAAAGTTTTTCAAATCCAACACACCATTATCGAAAAGAAGGTACCCTTTACTTTTCGACACGTCAAACTCTATCAGCACGGGTGCTTTTTGAGAGACTAGCTTGTATGCGGGTTCATACAAACTCATAAAAGACTTTGATTCATCTTTGGAACTAACATTTATAAATATTTTGGTGTAGTTGCGCTCAATGATTTTTAGATGCAAACCTTTCCCTTTATGTTTATCAAGCGTCCACCTACCGTCTTCTTCGTCATATATCATTAACCCCAATGGTGTGATAAAAATTTGGTCTTGAAATTGTTCGAGTATTAGGTCACAATGTACTTGGTCACTACGTCGTTCATCTATGTCATCGATGAAAGGTTGGTGGGATTCAAGCCATCGACAATCTTCATCCGTTGCGGAAGTTGCTTGACATTTCAATTGCATTTCAAAACACGTGTGTGCTTTTATACATACTTTCAACTCGCTTATTACTTTGTCAATGTCGACATTATCGTCTTTATATACCAAAATCTCGTCGTGGATTAGTGCCGCAGGCTTCATTTTAGTATTCGTCACCAAATAGTCATATATACACATCATCATCCGACTCTCTATTTCTTGAATATACAACCCCAATGCACTCCTAAATTTTGCCATTTCTTTTGTCTTATTTTTTACTTCACAAGCTACTTGTACGGCTTTTGCAAATTTTGGAAAGTGCTCGAGTGCATCATTTGTAAGTATATTTTTTATTTGGTCTTCATATTGTTTTATACAATCTATATATTGATGTTTAGGAAGTTTAAGTTCATTTAACCAAGTTTGAAATGAGCCTCCAAATGTCAATATCAACATCAAGTGTTTTGCATTAGCTCTACTCACATTATAACTTTGTTGAATGTTGTAAAATATACTTTCTCTATTTACAATGTAATCGTTTATTGCCGAGCATTCAATGTTATACTTCTCACACAATTGAGATATGATTGTTGGATGCGCATTTTCTAAATCAAATGAAATGTAGTTTCCGTCCATAACAAGTCGGCGGATAACATTATATTGATTTTGGAAACAACAAGTATTATACTTATCACTCACCGGGTAATATCTACCTAAATTGTATGGTGCTTTTTTGTAAGTTATGGTGTTCATATGTGTCTTTTTACTCATAAACTTATGCATCTTCTTCAATTTGGTTTGTTCCTCGCGCCACATCATTTTCTTTATATCATAACCTTTGGAATTTACATCTACTTTAAGTAAAAGTTCCATAACCTCATACTTAAAATAGGTCTCACTTAAAGTAATTTGCTCGGGGCATTTATCATAATTCATTGTTTCTATATACTATGAATACGGTTTCTCTTTAAGTTAAATTTTAATAGCATATATATTATCAGCATTTTTTATTTTCTTTTGGTGATATGACCTCTTAACTTTTTCACAATGCAGAAGACGATTACGGTCATACCAAGATGCATTATATTTTTTTTGTGACGCATTATACCTTTCCCGATTCTTTTCTCTATATCGTTTGGTTGCTTGTTTTTGTGCTTCGGATGTAGGCATCGCGCTACCAGATTAGTGTTATAAGTGACCGAAGCTTTAAATGCGTTCGTTCATAGCATATATGTTCAATAAAGCAACACACGTGAAGTTATGGTACCGGGTTCCGAGTAATTGGTACTTTTTAAAAACATTTTCAAATAATTAAAAATAAATATACAAAATGATATTCTTTCTTTGATATACTTTTATAAACAACCCATTACCACATACCCATTACCCAATCTATCCTAAAATTTTTAACTTTAAGACATAAACTCTATAAGGTATACTTGAATCATTTACAACATACTCAAGTACATACATACATACTTTACTTACTTCTACTTACTTTCACAAATATGTCTTACTCCGCGATGCTCAATTGGGGTAATAAGACCATTGATGTGGAAATTGAAAGATGCGATAACTTGTATGTTTATGTAAAGAGAAAAGAAGACAAAATGTATTTGAGTGCTCACGAAAATAAGAAGCATATTTTTTGGACTGATGAGCCAAGTGATTGGGAAACTTGGGAGATTACCGAAGATAATCATTTATACTCTTGGCATTATACTTATGCATTTTATGACGAAACAAACGACAATCATTGGCAATGCGGGTCACATAAGGAATACTCCACTTTTCAAGTGATAAAGCCTACGGCACAAAAAATTACGAATTTACCATATGTACAAAACTTGATGAGTGAAATTGAAAGTATGTTGAGCAATGTAAAATTGAATAAACAATATCGAGACAAAACAAAAAAGATTCGCTTCAACCTAAATTGGTCATTTATGCTTGGAAACACCACCGGAGCATTGGGTGGTGGCGGTATGCAAACACCTCACAATATGCCTCATAAGAAAGGCAAAGGTGTTTGTGTGAGTAAAGTCGAAGATAGAAAACTTCCTAAATGGAAGCAAGCATTATGGGCGGTTTCGAAGGAATTGATAAGTATCATTGATAAAGATTTTTCGGAAGGCGAGTACGTTGTCAATTATGCAAAAATGGAACCCGGCACGTATGTGAAAAAACACGTCGATAAAGAAGATATAAGTTTTCAATATGCAATGGCGCTCGGAGATTTTAAAGGCGCGCCATTAAGGTGTTACGACTCAAATGACCAAATCATCGGTGACTTTTACAATCGAAACAAAGTGTTAAAGGTAGATGGAAGATTACCCCACGAAGTGATAATGGACAATTTTGAAGGTACACGATATGTAGTCATATGGTTTAAATTGTATGACCATCGGAAATTAGTGGAAGACCCTATATTAACAACTCCTTGCTATGTATAAATAATGTCATCATAATTCGACCGAAATAACTCGTCCGGCTGATACCATTAATTTAGAAGTGAACATACATATAATCATAGTTTCATTGGGTCCACCCGTAGCCGCATTGCCAGAGTCAAATGCTACACCGGCAGCCGATGCATTGTCGCTAGCCGTACATTGTAAATAGCAACTACTATTAGTGCCTAAACTTGAGTATCCACTCAATCGGCGCGGTTCATTATCCAAACACAAATTTAAAGGCAATATAAAAGAATTGTTGAAATAATCAGTTCTCGATTGCATATGATTTGAACCCATCATTGAATATTGGTCACCTTGTGAATGAGTGATATTCATATAGGCTTGTAAAGGCGAATTAGGAAATGCAGGGGTCAACACGTTGTTTACGCTCCAAGAGTAACGAAAGGCTCTATTACCGCCATACATTTTAGATGGCAATTGATAAAGACGTCCGAGACGATTAGTATATTGTGCAATCCCGGTTTCGTTTACGGTTCGATAATTTAAAGGACGGGTTATGGCATAAGCTTTATTCCAACAATTGACCGATAGTGCAAATCGTACATTTTTATTATTGGTCGAATCGCTTTGGAAAAATGTCGCATAATTTTCAAAGATGATTGTCAATGCTCCTTTTGAAATCAATTCCTCTATATTTTGTTCCACAACTCCACTTGAAAAGGATAATGTAGTGATTGATGCAGAAACTTGAGATAACGTAAAGCTTGCATTTTGAGCAAATGTTTGAGCAGCAGCTGCTTTGGTAGTAAATACCCCGGCGGCTTTACCTTGTTCGCCATATAACAAACACGTTACTGCATTGTCGGTAAAGAGCCTGATACGTATTGCCCCGAGTGTGCTCGAGTCAATTATGGATGGCTCACAAGTTCCTAAAAATCCTAAAAGATTGTTCAAAATAAATTCTCGCCCTTCAAAGTCACCCGCTTGATTATCTTCGTCAGCTGAACCCGTTATCAATCCATTAGTTAATTGGATACCCTCCGAGCCACAATTCGACAACACGCTTCTATATGTTATTTCGTTTTCTAAATGGTCGCTAACTAGATGTTTAACCTCTTGAATGTCAGATGCTTGAGCCACCGATTGATTTACAATAACACCATTTATACTTACCTCATATCTAGAGAATAGGTTGAATATTTCCGGCAAAAATGAATGACACGTTTTCAATGCACCTCCTCCACTATCGTACGTAAATGCACGATTGGTTTTGGCAAAGAATCTTATAGCAAATTTGCGCGTGTCGATAAAACTATTTATAGGTAAATTTATCTCCAAAGAACCTCCTCCACCATTCACAACGGTCGAGTTTGATGTCAATAATTCAAATTGATTCTGGCTAAAATCTGTCATTTGAGTCGTCGCATAACTTAAAGATTCGGGATAATAGCTGTCTAACATTTCTTTATAATAATATATAATACAGATAAATTTATTGCGAATCATTGCTTATAACTTCAACTTTTAATGAAAAACTGAAATATACATTTCCTGAGCGAGCTTGGCTAATAAGAGACGACGGCGTCCGACCATTGTCTTTTGAAATTTGAAACATTAGTCTTCCACGTGAGTCCGTTAATGCAAAGTTTATTTGTGACAATAGACTTGGACTTATGATAACGCTATAATTGTTGTTGGCATCTATATATGAAAATGATGGCTTAGATAAGTCGTCGATAGCAATTTTAAATAATATATCACTAGATATCATCTCACCGACTTGGTCGTCACTAGCTTGACTTAGATTAACAACCTCTAAAGCCGAGCTTGAAACTAACGATTGTGTGCGGAGATATAACTCTCGAATTGTGTTCGATGTAAATGGAAAGTAGCTTTGCATAGTCTTTGATGATGTCTTTTGAAACATCGGTTCTAATTGGCTCAATTCAGATTTGCCTACCAAATCTCGCTCCCGAACCGGATTGCCCCCTAAAAGTTCGCTCGAATCGTTGTTGAGTGCATCGTTTACCGTTGATGCAAAAGGGCTTATTGCATTTAACAAAGTTCCGCTACACCTCGCTATGCTTTTGGTTGCGAAGGAGTAAAAATCAAACTTATCTTCCAAATCATTGTCGAATTCCAACACAATTAATTTGAGGTTTGCATCGGCTTGTGTTGCTACACTAGCCGTCACCGTCACGGCGGAACCGGCGGGTCCTAGTTGATTATTTATAGCATCGCCTATAGCCGCCAAAATTTGTGCGTCGTCAAATGTTTTAGGAAAAGGAAAATTTTGGGGGTTGATTTCAATTTTAAACAACTTGTTGGCATTAGCTGTTTTGTCTCCCAAAAAAATGTATTGTTCGTTTGATTTATATCATAAAATGTCTTTTCAATGTAAAAATCATTAACGGTGAGTTGCAATTGGTCCGTCGTCTTATATGAAAGCAATTGACTCGGAATATTATATTGACCCAGTCGTGAATCGAGTAAACTATTTTGTTCGCTATTAAAGTATAACATTTTTGAGAATTTCGAGACATTCATCGTTACTATATGGTTACATTATTTTTAACATAATCGCTTAGCTCTTGTTCACTCATTTTGGCATACTTGTAATAATCTTCTTGAGTTTCACGTGGTTTCGGTTTTACCAAGGATTTATTATCGTACCAATTTTGGAATTTGTCGGGATTTACCATATATGCTTTAATTGTGTATACTAGAATCGAATGGGGGAGATGTGGATGTAGTTCCTTATAATGTTTAAAATAGTCGCACATAAGTTCCTTTTGCCGGTAGGTAAAGCACTTTTCGGGAATGTCGGCAATGCAATTCATTTTTTAAATAGTATTATATTAATGAAAACAATTAAATTGAATGATACAAAACTTAAAATTCAACCGCCCAAAGCTAGTGCATTTCAATACGAAACGGGCGAAAACCTATTGAAACAACCATTCAACATTTTATTGGTAGGTCGTCGTGGTTCAGCCAAATCGACCTCGGCGTGTAACTATTTACGAATGCTTAAACAAGATGACAATTGCGACCGTATATTGTGCATAAGCTCAACATTCTCATCCAATAAATCACTAATGGAAGACCTAGATATAGAGGATGAAGATGTGTTCGACCCGGACGACCCAAAAACCATTGATAATGTATTAGAAATTATGGACAATGAAGCGGAAGGTTATGAAAACTATTTAAAAGAATTGGAAATTTACAAGCAAGTTATGAAAATGATACATAGCGATTCGGTAAGTATACTCGATATCCCACCAGAATACTTGTTAAAATTTGCTTCAAACAATTATCAACCACCGACATATAAGTATCATCATCAACCGAGAATCATAGCATTCGTTGATGATGCACAAAGCACTCGGTTGTTTGGTAACCGAAAATTTATAAATATGTGTGTACGGCATAGACATTGCGGAATGTTCTCAAAAAATATGGGAGGTGCTCTAGGCTTGAGTTTGTTGATTTGCGTCCAAAACTTTTCAAGCGCCCAATTTGGTTTACCTCGTGCCGTAAGAAACAATGCAACGGCATTATGTTTGTTCAAAATATATGACGAGAAAGAGATGGAAAACGTATATAAAAGTGTTTCGGGAGAGATACCTCTTGAAGAATTTATGGAAGTATATGATTATGCTACAAAAGAAAAATATTGTTTTTTGCTTATAGACTTGAACCCCAAAGATTCAAATAAGAAGTATCGGAAATGCTTTAATGAGCTAATAGTACCGAATGCCAATTTAAAAATGGAAAGTTAATAGTAAATATATATGAAAACTCCTTGTGAAAGATGTACGGCTATGACCAAATCCGGGCATCGATGTAAGAATATGACTTGCAAATGGAGTCCATTATGTTATGTGCACAAGCAAGTTGTAGTCGGCGATAGCCAAATACCTAACTCGGGTCAAGGTGTATATGCCAAGAGCAATTTAAAGAAAGGCACGATGGTTGGAAGATACACTATCGGAACCGACAAAATGACGTTACAACAAATGAACGCCAAATTTCCGAGTGTGAAGGATAGGACTCATATTTGGAGCAACAATCCAAATGCATATTTTGATGCCGCAAAAACCAATTCGGTCGCGGGCAAATACAATAGTTGTACGCCTCTAGATGCTAGAAAAATGGGATGTAAGAATAATGCAAGAATCAACAATGTAGGGAACATAGTACTAAATCGAAATGTAAAACAAGACCGCGAGATATATGTTTCTTATGGAAGGGAATATTGGAGAAATAGAAAATAAATTTTCAAGAGAGGAAATTTAAGTCTCGAGGTAATTTCATTTTATAACAAAACCACGCCGTTTCAAAGTTACATTTTCCCGGGAAAGTTCTTTCTTTATTTACAATTTTGTAAAATTGAATTCGTTTCCTCGGTATTATTAATTGGATGTCATTTGCAAATAATTCGCGCAAATAGTTTGTGTTGAGCATTGATATCGGACACAACAACATAAACGGTTTACCAATTTTCTTTAAATGCGTCAATACTTCTTTTTTTTTTTTGGGAATATGGGATGTTTGACAATATGAAATCATAATCTAATGTTTCACTATCTATGAAAAAATCTAGAGTTGGTTTGTGTATAACCTTTTGGCAACCAATCTCTTGTAGGTATTCGCCCGCAATTCCATCACAATAAAACGGTTCATATAGGATTTTTTCTTTCGGAATAAATTGTTTGATATTTTCAAAAGCGGATTTAGGAGTAGCATAGTCGTCATATTTTGTAAAAGTCTTGGTGTGAAATGACGCCATATTTATCGAATTATTATATTAACAATTATTATATAAAAGAAATGTCTTTACGCATAAAAGGATTCCAAAACCAAATGAAAATTCGCTCCGGTCTCCAAGCTCCACAATATGTCACCAATGAACCGATCGTAGGTGGAAATAAGTTAAATGAATTTTCGAAATTCCGAGGTAACAATGGACCTATGAATCCTATGTTAATGAACACTCACCGCCCCGCATCCTCGATGATAGAACCGTGCCGCTCCGTAAGTCGATATTTTGAAAGAAGTTCGCGAGGTTCATATCCGGACGGAGTAGGTTATAAGAGTTATCTTGTGACAAATAAAACGCCAATTAACGCGGAAACGGTTGTGTTCTATAGACCTCGTTATCATCCACAAATTAAACATTTAAAGTATCCCAATCAATCTAGTATAGGTGGTATATATATGCCACAAAACAAAAGTGAAAGCAAGTAAATTTAGTTTGGCTTATTTTCTTTTTGTTTATATTAAATGCCAAAGAAAGGTGAACCGTTGTCCGATGAACACAAACAAATTCTTGCCAAGGCTCGAGAGAAGGCGTTAGCGATTCGACGTGAAAAATCTAAACAAAAAGCCGACATCAAATTAGCAAATGAAATAGAAAAGAGGGAAATGCACGAAAAAGCTCAAAAAGTGATATCAAAGGCGGTGACCAAGGATGATTCCGAACCCGAATGTGATACTAACGATTCAATAGATGAGGAACAATTAAAAGACCATCAAACGGACGAGGTGACAATTCATAAAAAATCTATTAAAAAAATTAAGCCCAAGAAAAAAGTTGTTTATGTACAAGAGTCAAGTGGCGAATCGAGTGAGGAGGAAGAAATTGTTGTAAAGAACAAAAAAAAAAGTAAAAAAGTATCTAAAAGCGAAATCAACGAATCGCCATCCGTGGAGTTAAGTGAACGTGACAAATTATATATGTTAACAAAGAAGTCTTTGCTAGGTTTTAATTATCATTAAAGTTATATATATATATATAATGTAAAAAGTAAGGGGTATGGGGTAATGGGTTGTTTTAAAAAGTATTTCAAAGGAAGAAAATTATTTTTGTAAAAAAACTTATAGCATTTTGAATTTTTTTTTAGAAATGCCCATTACCCGCAACCCAATACCTTTTATGGCATTAAATCATCATTTTTAAAGATATAATATTTACCCATTCAACATATGCCGAATATTCTTTTTCATCTTCATTTTCAATATTTAAATCATAGAATTGTTTAGTTTTAATATGTGTAGGGGAGTCTTTATGTTTAGAATCCAAATAATGTCTATGATACCCTTTTTCATTTATTCCATTATTTATGTTTTCATAACCTTTCTTTGTAATTTTTGTTAATATTTTTGTAAATGAGGTATCCATCCAAAAATCACAACAACCTTCATTTTTTTCGGGGTCAACTTTAACAATCCTTGGTTTGACATATATCAATTCACAAAGAATGTTTTGAGATTCTTCTTCATGCCTTTCTTTGAGTAAATTGCAAAATTTCAAATACTCATCACTCGATAATTTTGTTTTAACTTCGTCAACAAGATTTTGAATATCGTGTGAAGATGTCATGTGTAAAGCAAGCTTGTTAGTATTCGTTGTATGTAGTGAATACTTGTTATTGCTTCAAGTATACTCTAGGATATTTATGTCTTAAAGTTAAAAAAAGTAATGGGTATGGGGTAATGGGTTGTTTTAAAAAGTATTTCAAAGGAAGAAAATTATTTTTGTAAAAAAACTTATAGCATTTTGAATTTTTTTTTAGAAATGCCCATTACCCGCAACCCAATACCTTTTATGGCATTAAATCGAGTATAAGATTATAGGGAATGCGATATGCACTTTCTACACATTTAACGCCGTAACCAATATTTGCATTTGAGCTACGCGTCCGTTGTGCGGTTTCAATGTGCTTCCCATAATTTATTTTAGTATCACAATAAGATGTTTTTTTGGAACACATTTTCAACTCAAGGTTTTGTTTATTTGTCCAAATATTTGTGGTTTTACGATAACCAAACCCGTATTTGCAATATGAACACGTATGCTTGTATTGTGTTAATGATTGCATAAAATCTCTATGTTGCAACAAGCCACCGTCCGATGGGTTTTCAATATACCAATAGTTGGGTTGGAGATATTCTATAATGGTCAATGTTCGTTTTACCATCGCATCAGCCAAATTTAGATTTCGGACACCTTTTCTATGTGCTTTTGAATAACTTGTGCACGGTGGGCTTGCCCATATTATATCAAAATGTTTTGGTTTGTAGATTGTGTAATCCCAATCTAGGATGTTAGTTGTAATCGTAGCGTTAAATTTTCTAAGTATGTCAAGAGACACAACTTCACAATCGGAATATTTTGTACATAACGCATTTGATACCGAGCACGTGCCACAAAATAACTCTAAAAGTCTCATACATTATAAGAAAACACATTTTCTTGCGTTTTTTTAACTTAAAGAAAATAGTCGTAAATAGTATTAGATAAGCGAAGATGAGCACACCGGAAAAAAGAATGGCGGAAAAAGAATACCGTTTGAAAAACGACTATCCGGAACCATATTTAACAAGAGAAATCCGAGAAAAATTATATGCAATTGACGAAAAAAAACGAGCTCAAATGCGACAATATTATAATAAAACCAAGACTCAACAAAATATGGAAAAAATCATATTAAGAGCTAAAAATAATCCTAATTATTGCCCACAAGAAGATACTCTAGAAAAGTATGATTGGTCACGAGAACAAAAAGCCTTTTTATCGAGGTGTGCGGAGGAACGAAAACTGAAATTTGCCGTACCAAGACCACGACCAATACGAGCTCAAACGACAACTCAAACATCTAATACGACAACTACACAAACCGCCTCCACTACTACACCTTCCAACACACTACCACCTTCGGGTCAAAAAGATGTACTATCAAGGGATGAAATTTTCGAAATTTTAGATTCGGATGAGGGCATTTCCGAAGCTACCAAAAAGCAATGGAAAAATGTTGTCAACAATTTTGTCAAGGTGTTTAGTTTACAAGCAACCAAATGGACGGAGTTGTATACAAAATATACTAATGAAGAAATACTTGAAATGTTAAATACGGCATATAAAAATGAAACGACAAGAATTAAACAAGTTCAATTAACTCCCAAGTTGTATAATACCAAGAACGAGGATTTAATGAAAATTATTGGAATCGAACGTTACAAATTTTTTGATTTACAAGCTAAAATATTACAACGAAGCATACAAGGAAGCAAGATTAATAAAAAAATAAGTGATACCACCGATTATGTCGACGACTTTATTAATGTTTTCAAAAAAGAATTGGAATTAAGAAAGTCGAAACCGAGTTCAATGGACCATTTAATAGCTATGCTTTATAGCATCGGGATGTATTCAAAACAAGATTTGAGTAAAGAGTCCTTAAGCTTTACTCCACGAATAGATTATGACAATGTAAAACTGGTCAAAAGTGATAATCAAATGACCGATGAAAATGCAAACTACTACAATTTTAACAATGGACATATGCGAATTCACGATTTAAAAACGGGTAATAGTTTCAAAATTGATTACATTATAAATCCATTAGTGCAAAAGTATATCAATGATTCGATAAAGGATAAAAACAATCCACGAGAACATCTTCTAGAGACAAACACAAAACCACCAAGACCATTTACATCATCGGCTTTGGGCAAAAAAATGACCTCAATTCTTGGAATCGGAAATCAAATCTTCCGAAAAATGACCGAAAACATTTATTCAAAAATATTCAAGGTAGATATCGTAAAATTATCGGAAGTCGCAGCCCACGAACCAAACACGGCTTATACTCAATATTTGAATAGTTTAGAATATACCGAAGATGAAAGAAAGGCGGCGCTTAACAAAATTCAAGCTCAATTAGACAAAAATGCGGCATAAAACCTAGTTAAAAATTGGGGGGGAAATAGATTACAAAAATCATAAAAATGAAAAATATGCAAAATGTTTTGACCTCGTTAAAGATATGAGAGAATATGAGAGAATATGAGAGAATATGAGAGAATATGAGGGAGTGTGAGGGAATGTGAGAGATTAACATAAAATTACTTAACTTTATATATAAAAGGTAATGAGTACGTAGTAATGGGTTGTTTATAAAAGTATATCAAAGGAAGAAAAGTATTTTTGTAGAATAAATTTTATGATTTAGAAAATGTTTTTTCAAATGCCCATTACCCTACTACCCGGTACCCGCCTATTTTATTAAATACGCATTTGAACTAAATTACGATTTCTGACGTAATTCTCACGTAATTTCTCGAACCTAAACCCTAAACCCAGAACCTAAACCCTAAGCCTACTGAAATTTGGGGGGGTCGACGGAAGGGGACCCCCACCGGCGATGAAATCGGCAAAATTTAATTTTTGTGACCCCTAGACACCCCCCTCAGACCCCCGACGACCCATGACGTAATTCTCACGTAATTTCTTAACCCTAGACCCTAAAACCTAGACCCTAAACCCTAAGCATACTGAAATTGGGGGGGTCAACGAAGGGGTCCCCATCGGCGATTAAATCGGCAAATCTTAATTTTTGTGACCCCTAGACACCTTGAAATATGTGGGGGGGTCAATGGGGGAGACCCCCTACCTACCGTCAATCAAATCGGCACAATCGGCAGAAATTTAATTTTCTTATCATCGCCTAGCGCTAGGGGGTGGGGTGCGGTAGGACTGGGTTCAGGATGGGCGTAGGGGGCGCTCAGGACTCGGGCAGGCTCCCCGTTACAAAATACGAGCTTGTAATTGGTGGGAAGCGCGCGTTCGAGGCGTTGCTCGATGCTCGATACAGTGCTCGATGCCGTAAGGGGTATAGCAGGGGTTTTCCCGGAGGTTTTCCGGAGGTGTGACCGTTACTATTGTTTTTCAGCCAATCAAATTGTAGCACTGCATTAGTAACCGACAAACCTCCGGAAAGCCTCCGCTTTACCAACCACCATGCTTCCGCAGACCATCCTAAAATTAGTGTGGAGGTGACACGTTTCGCGACCGTGCTAGCTGAAAGGTGTGTACAATTTATGATTTACGATTTAGGAACGAACCATTTACGATTTACGTTACTTCGTGACATCGTGAGCCAATGAAACGGGTGTATTACGGACTCGACGTAATCTTATTGGTCATCGAAGTAACGTAAACGGTACCATCGTAAATGGTAAATGGTACTATCGTAAATGACAAATATATAATTCATATGGTTGGTATCATCCATTTCCGTCGAATGATTACGATAAGATATTTTCTTATGCCAGGTCGATTTTTGGGGTGCCAGGTCGATTTTTGGGGTGCCAGGTCGATTTT